>OMNM01031113.1:0-10050 GCA_900302745.1 Parablennius parvicornis
GTGTGTAGGCCAGCCTCGTCCCTCCTCCACCACTGACCTCCTCTGCTGCGGTCTGTCGCCACCCGGGGCTTTAATGTCTGACTCTTTCAGCAGCACAAAGGAGAAGGAGCACATTTCATCACCGGGAGAATTTAACAAGTGGGACGATTCATCTGCATTCACAGAGCAACCTCATATTGCTACCTTGAAAGGAGTACGTCGTTTTTTTTCTTCTTTGTCCCAGCAGGCTTCAAAAGCCAGAGTAAACAACTCAGTGTGTGTGTGTGTGTGTGTGTCCCACACGTTGAGCAGACTACATTTTCCTGGACATTTTATTGTGATGAGGTAGTTGCGTTTCACGTGGCGTGGCCGGGGCCCTAATGACAGAGTAGGTGAGGAGGCCGCGCCCCAAACATTTGGCTGTATTACACACCAGCCCACCGCACCAACAACCAATAACTGCATCTTAGTGGGTGGTGGAGGGTGGAGCTCTGTGGAGCGCTGCCCAGTGAACCATATGCGCGCGCACACACGCACGCACACGCACGCACACACACACACACACACACACACACACAGAACATATGAATGAACTCACAACAAGCAAATGACATAACCAGATCTGACCAAAACATTTTGAAGTCATTTTTAGACTTCAATTTGAGTCCAAACATCTGGAACCAATTGTCATCTCTTAAAGGAGGGAAATGAGAAGCATTAAAGGTTTGTGGAGTCAAGGAAAAGGATTTAAAAGCTGTTGTTACGCTTTATGGAGTCAACAGCTGAAAATCCAGGTGTTTGATGACAGCGCGAGTCACTGTCAATTAGTAATTGATTACAGCACCATGTGATGCAGATAGAAAGTAAATCTGCCTCAGTTTCAATTGTCTCATGCACGTCTTATTAACGTAAACAAAGTTTTACTATAGTGTTGTAAGCTGTCTGCAGAGAACACAAAGTCACTTTATTTCCAGTCCTGTGTGACATTATTGAGTAACCAGTAAAAAACTTCATCATAAAACTTTTCTGAGGCATTTTTCACTTTGTTTTAGTGCAACTAAAGGGTAAATTACGAGTTCTATCAATCTATTCCTGAGATCTCAGCACGAGATGAGGTTGGCAGTTGTTCACCAGTCACCTGTAGGAGTCTCTGTAGCTCATGGTGTCGTGGCCCGAGTCCTCCTGGTCCTCCTCGTTCACCTTGAAGCAGACTCTCTTGATTCCGCCTTGCTCCACTTTGTCCTGGTCGCAGCCGTCCTCGCAGGGGGCAATAGAGGGCGGCTGACTGGGCTCGTAGGCCGGAGGCTCCCCGCCCTCGCCCTGAAGCTGCGTGGGCTCGGTGATTGATGACAACAGGCTGGAGGGGAAACAAAACAAGGCCAACATTTGATTTGAAATCGTGACAAAAGGTGCAACAGTTAGTTGAGTTCAGGTCACATTAAAAAGAAAAAAAATGCTGCGCTTTCGTGGATATCGTGAATATAGTTTTTGTAATATTGAAAAGGTATTTATAATAAAAATCCGCTTGTTGAATACATCCACACAGTCCAATATACACATGTATTCATCTGCTCTGTCGCACCCTTTCCTCAGGACAGACACACAATATGTGTCTCTTTCTCCTGATGTTATCCTGGCCTCACTCCCTGTTCCTGTACTGGGTTCGACCCATAAATATTTTGGGCCTGAAGAATGTTCCTTTTGTAAAAGCTCCGTTTTAAACAAGGCAGAGGGCAGAAGGACAAAGAGAGGCTGACGAAAGAGGCTGCTGTCGGGGGGGGAGAGAGCAGCTTCTGACTTGACTTCTTACGCAAAGATCTCTAAATGTCAAAGAGAATGCCAAGAACCAGCAGAACGATGAAGAAAACACTTTTCATTTTTGAATTTAGGAACAAATCGGGGGTTTATGTCAAACAGGCACAAAGAAATATTACAGGAAATGTGCAACACAGTAAAAATGAAAGGAATGCTCACTTTAATTAACAATTAAGGTGCAAAATTAGCAGTTTATTTATTAATATTTAGTTTCCATTATTCTATATTTTAATATATGTGTTAATAGTGAATTAAAGGATGGCAAAGTTGAGACCGAGGCAACAAATGAGTAGAAAAGTTGTGCAAAGCTTAAAAAATGGGAACACATTTGGTTTGATTGCTAACAAAGCAGTAACATGGTATAACAAGAGGTGGCAGACAGGATTAAGTCATTTATCAAATTTAGCACTCAGGTGAAGCGGTTTCTTAATCTAAAGTTCAAGAGAAGTGAGAAATTTAATCATCAACAGTCTATGATACCAATAAATGCTTCAGAGGATTCAAGAAGATCTTTGCGTTGACATTCTTTACCCCGGAACATTTGGAAATAATCTGTTCTTAACACCTGAACTGGTTAACTAAAAGTAAAACTCAATTTTTTTATTGCTATTTAGAAAAGGAACAACACGTGGGACTCATTTACACAACAACATTTCCGAGTAACTTTTTGTAATTAGCTCCCAAGGTGGGAAAATGGAACTATTTGAAAACGCTCCGACTCCGTGCAGATGGCGGAAATGCTGCTACTGTGCACACGCACAACTACCACAGTGAATAGTTCTGCAAACAATGGCAGAGTGTCACGACTCCCAGTCTCATATTCTCCTGAGACTCAGTAGTTTTAGACTTGAATCATCAGAAATAGAAATAGTGTCCGTCAGTGTGAAAGTCCATGTACTCGCCATAGTTCATGTTTAAAGCGTATTGGTCTCTGTTTGCGTGTGTGTGGCTTCATTACAAAAACAAAAAAACAGCACCCACCAGTGGCCCTACAGGGGAGCTACATTGTTTTCATTATTTCTGCCGTGTAAACGAGAAGAATAAAAAAATTGTGTATTTTTCCTTGAAACGTCGTGTACGCGGAGTCTTACAACGAGGATCAGCACTCTACAGTATATATGAACCACTTACACGTCGATTTGAGCGACGTACTGCCTCATTTCCCTCACAGCAACATCCAGACGGCTGTACAAGTGGATGTAGGCGTCCTGCGTTTCTGTGTCTTCCTGTTTGAGCAGGAAACTCAGACCTCCCTCCCCATGGCCGCTCCGCCGACCGTTCGTCACGCCGTCGCTTCCGTCCACGGACATGTCGCCGCTGCCGTCGGCCTCGTCGCCTTCCAGGCCCGAGCAGCTCCAGGTCGGAGCCCCCATGCTGGTCATGCAGTGCTGAGTGTGGGACATGGGGTTGAGTTGTGCTGCAGAGGAACAGAGGAGGAGGAGGAGGAGGGTGAAGAACACGCCGGCAGTGGCTGAATGGAAAAGACTTCTCTCTGACAATTATATAAAAGCCAGATGTTTAAAAGCTATGTAGCAATGCTCTTGTCTGTTCTCTATTTGGTTTTGATGAAAACAACTTCTTAAAGGGCACTTAAGCAGCTGATATGCAAGATCAGGATGCAAAAACTCTTTTTTCTGAGTTAAATTCCAACCAGAGCTCCAATAACTGACTGTGAAGTAAACTGTTAAGACGAATCCACACTGAGCAAACCCGAACACCAAAACCCAGAAGCCCCCTTTCATTGTGCACTGCAGGAATGTTTTTACTGCCTCAGGTCAAAACAGTCTTGTGTCTTACTGTCCAGCCAAAGACGAGTCATATCTAGGATCGTAATCTGGTTGAGCAGGCAGGACGCTCAACATCTCTGCCCGACAAGTGTGAGGCAGATGTCTGACTGGCAGCTGGATTTGAGGGGAAAGATGAGGACGAGGCTGTGCTAAGTGTCGGCTGTCTAGACAGCTGTAATGCATTTACATATTTTCTGAGAGTAGGGGGAGTTCAGCGGTTAACCCTTAATTAAAGTCAGGCTCTACAAAGCCGAGCCATGCAAATAGATGAGAGGATTCTTCATTGATGTTGTCTGTGAGGAAGGAATCTCTCCTCTCTGATCCCTGCTTTCTTTTGGTTCTTTGCAGTGCATTTCAACTCACTTTCCCACTCTTTTTGCCCTCCTCTTTGACCTCAGCGGACTGAATGGCACACATTCCCAAGTTGCCTTCAGGCACCATCTTTTTGCTGACATCATTCATTCACTTCTCCTGTCAAAAGCTGGTGCTTGGCCCGGAGCTAATGGAGTCTTAATGGCAAACCACTCATCTAATTTACTGTGAGAACCCTTGCTGAGACCGTATGGCTACTGCGGGATGCTGGGTCTGGTGTTTCCCATCAGCTGAGGGATTTAGATGGTCACAGAGGGTAATTAGTCAAAATGATCACTAAGCTAGTGTTAAGTGGGTTAAGCTATATTATCATAAAAAAAAAGGATAGAGCTCCGAGCAGCTTAGCTCAATGCGATCGTGACGAAGTTTCTCCACCACCTCGGATGAAGGTCTGTGTTTCGCTCTCACCTTGGTCGGGGTCCAGGCCGAAGAGAGAGTTTTTGCGACCGAAGCGGATGCTGAAGGCCCTGCCGGCGGAGGTAGTGCTTTTAGGATAAGAGACCTGCATCAAGTTGACTTGACAGTTGGTGGGAACGAAGTCCATGCAGCCCAGAGTGTGCGGTCGACCGCCGGCCTGTCTGAAAGACGGCCACACCTTGTTCCTGAGCTCCAGGGCAAACTGCGTAAAAACAAGGAAGAGTACGGGTGACTTATGATTTGTAATTTCTGTCACATATAATATAAATCATTGCAACTTTGGGATAAACATGCCTAGCCAGTGTGTTTTTAGCAGCTGCAAAATAGATACTTCAAGATGAAAATAGATGGGGTTGAAATCAAAACAGTTGCTTAAATTTAATTTCTGTTTGTAATCATAGCTGGCAGAATCACAATGAGTTCCCTTATCAAATATAAATACAAAAACTATTCAAAAAGCACTGCGGTGATAAGTGAGGCAGATAAAAATATGGACAATAAATGAACTCCACATATTATGTGTTCTTTAACCATCCTACAAAATCTAGCAATAAGCATTCATAATGATGGAAGCCTATGACCTGATTATTAAAAGTACAAATTATTCACATTTATAGACATTGTGAACATTTTTACAGCTCAGATAAAACATGAAGCCCCACAAAAATTCCATAATCGGAAACTATGCAGAAATTATTTATTCATCAGGACCAAGAGGCAAAGTTTGATTTTAAAAGTAAGAATTCATACATCCCACAGAGATTTTGTGTTTCTATTTGTAGGGTAAGACTTTAAAAATGTTCTCCGGTTAAAGGGAATAAATACGAACGTGGGGGAATTCACTGTTTACTCTTTTGTTCGTACAATTATTCTTATTTTATGTATAAATTACAGTTATTGCAGTAGATATAAGTAATTAGTGACAGGAAGGAAACATTTTAGTTTCAATTAGATCAAGGATGACGTCTAATTAGAAATAATGAGTTGTTCTTCTCACTTCTCATTTCCTGTGGAGAAAGTAAAAGCGCCTTTCAGTACCTGGTTGTAGCTGCTGATCCGCCTTCTGATACTCTCCAGCTTGGTGTCGCAGATTTGTCTGAACTCGAATTGTGGCATGGTAACGACCCGGTCGCTCTGGGAGATGAGCTGGCTGCAGTTACGAACAAAGAGGCTGTCGTCGCTTGAAAATGCCTGCAGGATCTGTAGAGACAAGAAACATGGGGATGGATGCATCACTACCACATCTGATCGGATTCAAGTCAATTTATAACAGAAGTAAAATAACTATTTTTTGCAACATAATACAGCTGTTACCAAGCTAAATCAGCTTTGCAGTACCAACATGTGTAATTTCTCCTCAGTATCACATTTCAAACTTTAGCTCTGAATATCTTGCAAACAAACAGAAATCCTTTAGTTGTCAACTACCTTGGCAGTGAGACTGAAGCAGCCTTTGGGTCCAACAATCTTCTCCAGAACGTGGCTCTTGATGCCCGCAGTGCTCACGTATTCATAAACCACGCCGTGCTCCAGGTGGACGTTGTCGACCGTCAGACTGACCAGAGGCAGGTCGTCGGCCAGGGAGAGTCGGGCCAGCCTGAGATCTGCGGATCACAATTAATCACTCATCACTCAGACATTGAGATTTTGAAAGAGGGTATATTCATCTTTTTTTATTATTTTCTGTCACATAACCATCTGAGTTTGCTTCATCTCATGCTTGAAGGTTTACAGAGCCAAGTGCAACCGTTAACTCCACTCAAAGCACACAGCTGGGCATAGCAGTAGCACTCTACACAATGAGGCTGGTGTTAAATTACAAGCAATCACTGCTGCGTATTGGTGAGATTATGAATTAGAAGCTTTGCAGAAACAGTCAGAAAAGAGAGGGCCTGATTAGAGGTTAAAAACTAGAAAGGCTACATCATAAAACCAGGACATACGCATAGAAACACTTTTCATGTGTCATTTTTAAACCGCGGAAGCACAACTCCAACATTCTTGGTGCAGATCTAAAAATCATATGTTCAACAATGGCTCCGCCCCTGTTTCTTAGAAACTTACAGCAACAATATAAATCCCTTCACGACTGACACATGTAAAAGAAAACTGTGTGCTGCGCATCTGTTAAGTGTGTGTATCCTGCCAGCAGTGGGAGGAGTGTATCTCCAGTACAATGAAGGTTTCTGGAAGACGTCCTGCAGCTGTAATGTGCAACTTCTATACAGGATTCAGTCTATTGGAGTAAAGTGATGATCATTGGAGTCACTTTTTTCGTTGACGTTGTCAGAGGAGAACTCTATCTGGAGGAGAACTGTTTGATTTTTGTCTTTTGAACAGACAAATTCATTTTTATTTTCCAATCATACAAAGCAGCTCTAGTACAAAAAAAAAAACACTTTTCTGACCATTTCAATTTCATGACCATGTGAATTGCGAAGGAGGTTTCTGTGGAAAAGTTCAGCAGTGACTTCTACGACGGCACAGAAACATTACTGTGAGTGAAACCAGAGAGTTTGGCGTCACCTGTTCCATTGGTGCCGTTCTTCTCTTCATGTTCGGAGCCGTTCTCCAGTGGATAAGGCCTGAAGGAGCTGTCCTCCTTCTCGTCTGCAGCCCGCTCTCTCTGCAGCTCGGCCACGTCCTCGAACGCCCGATACACCCAGTGACACTGCAAGAAACGTTCAAGCTCAAACCTCATACCGACCGAAGATTATGTGACATTTTAATGTGATATTAGCGCCTCAGAGCGTTGATATCCCTGGTTAAAACACTCTCTAAGTTACTCTCCTCACCGCTGAGGGGGGAGCAGGGACTTTACACCTGACAAAGAAACCGAGGCTTACTGGACCTAATCAACCTCGACACCGCGGTCAGCCACATTTACAGCGTCCCGGGTTAATTTATCCTGCTGTTAAATGAACCAGCAAACATTTACTGAAAGCAGCCCAGGAGTGAGGCTTCTCAGCAGAGCCGGGGACTGAGCGAGGAGGGTGGTCAGTCGAGAAGACCAGGCTAAATAAAACAAGACTGTTAGGGGGACACCCTGCTCGGCGCCTTGTGAAATACTACCTGGAGGCATGAATTGTTACTGGGCGAATGTCAAAGCAACCATTTTTGACGCTGGCCATGTGGTATTGAGTATGAGCAGTGGTTGTGGCTGAATCCAAAGCAGGAAAAAATCCAAATCTCACTTTAAGTAGCTTTCAGCGGCGAAGTGACGACAGGTAATGCATAGAGGAGATCACCGAACAACCGGCTGTTGGAGCCAAGAATGCAGATGAAATGAAAGAACTGTTTGGGGGTGTGGGTTTCTCTTTCCTCTCCAGCGCTCGCTATGCTAATTCTGCTTTATGTACCATCTCAGGAATGCCTCTGTGGTTCTTTAGACTGTCAAGCAGGGATTTAGTGAACTATCTTGCTTTGCTGCAGCAGCGACCTGATGAGTTAAGTCTTGAAGCTGCTGCTCACGTTGCTTTGATTATAATCTCAATGAAGCACTTCCTGTGGATGAGGGAAGTCAAAATAAAGCTTTCATAACATGCACCTACAATTTTGTCGTACTTGAGTGAACAATGAGAATAAAGTTTTCTATTTGTTTTCTACTGTCGCGACGTGGTTCTCACCGCTTCTGGAGGCTCCTGGTGAGCGTGCTGAGCACTGAAGTGCTCCAGGACCTCATGGAAGTCGCCGTGGTTCACGTTGTTGCCGTTGACCTTCAGGATAACTTGACCGGGCTGAAGCCCCGCCCCCACTGCCTCCCAGCCTGTAGGAGCAGGATCAGAGGGCGACATGAGCACAGAGGAGCTACACACAATGCGAAGCGCTCTTATGAAAACAAAGTCCAGGAAAAAAAAAAAATCCCCAAAATGCTTGGATGACTGCCGAT
Source organism: Parablennius parvicornis (assembly GCA_900302745.1). Taxonomy (NCBI): domain Eukaryota; kingdom Metazoa; phylum Chordata; class Actinopteri; order Blenniiformes; family Blenniidae; genus Parablennius; species Parablennius parvicornis. Next base: position 8,260 of record OMNM01031113.1, read on the forward strand.
TTATTAAATCATAGTTTTCTGGATTTTATGTCTTTAAACAATCTGATCCTTCAGTTTTTTTCTGGAAAATAGCAAATTGCTTGGTTCGATGTCGTAACACGTCGCCTGGAGCTTCTAATAGCTTTAGAAGCCTGGAAATCCAATCAACACCTTCATCCCCCTTCATCCTAAAAATACCAGCCGAGGCATCACTTCCACCCAGGGGTGCCAGCAATTACCTAACTGAGGGGCAACTTCACCCCCCACACAGGGGGAGACTGATTCAAGATCAGGAGGGGGGTAAAAAAAGCAAATTAAAACTGAGTTGTTCACACTGGATTCTAAGAAAAACTGCAAAAAAGGAGAGGGGAATGAGAGAAAGTAGGGAGGATGTAATAAAGGAAAGAAAAAAAGCAGGGGATCGCATTTCTTGGTTGCACCACAGGGTGAACCCTCCCCTCACTGTTTCCTCTCCAGGTCCTGTCTGGTTTACACATTTGGATTCACCCCTCTTTAACCATAAATCCCTCATTTTTCTATTTCTATTCATCGAGTTGCAAACGTCTGGTTATACTGGGAGAACGGGAGGAGAGAGAAAATAAGTGTTTTGCAGTCTTCTATTATTACAATGAGAGTGTTTTAGAAGTTGAGTTTGGTCTTTTTGGTCAAATGAATCCCAAGTGCAGCTTGTCTGGCTGACAGGTGGCCGTAAAAACCTAATAGAGGCTGAGTAAACGCAGAGTGTAACAGGTGGTTAGAGGCTCCGGTTACCTCATCTTTCCCCCAAATTCACTCAGAGTTATTTGTCTTTCTGGCAACGTAAACACCCCGGACAGGTTTACCAGCACACATGCAGCAATAATCCTGCAAATACATTCAAACATGCCTGGTGTTGAGTGAAATATCAGACACTTGTAACTAGATTGGAGAACCTCCCATGGAGCCTGTAAACTTTTAAAAACGTTTAGTTTGCTTTACTGTGACTGTTGACACAGAATACGCACGGCTATGTACTTCGTAGTATTATGTATGGATATCCTGTTGTCTTATAGTGGTTAGCACTACCTCACAGTGAGAATATCCTCTGGTTCAATTCCTGGCTTTTGGGTCTTTTTATGCATTTTTTTTTTTTTTTTTTTTAGTATCTAAAAGGTTACTTGGTGAAATGTAATTGTCTTGAATGGATGGATCTTATTCAATTATTCATTATTAAACTTGGAGAAGAATTCTTTCATTTTCCTTCTAATGTCTCTTGACAGCAGGGGGCATAATAACGTGTAAAATAATCAACAGACCACAACAAGATGTAAACCAGGGTTTTCAAACGTGAGGCCTGCGGGCCAAAACCGGCATGCAAGGGGCAAAACTAACAAACTATTACCTTAAATCTTAAAGACATTTTCCAGATTGAATTAAAATGTTATTATTGCACTATTTCTCTGATCTGGATCAATCAAGGTGAAATTGTGCTGCATGTATTCCCCGAACTATAATGTGTTTTGACACCGTTGATGTAAACATTGTGGCGATCGATCCGGCCCGATTGACCCACCTTTCCTGACGGCGTGGACATGAGGAGGCGCGCAGCCGCAGAGTCTGAAGGAGAGGCTGTCTGGGTTATCAGGGATCTTCACAATCCTGAGAGAGAGAGCAGCCAATCAGACGAGTGTGTGTTAATTCAGTGTGTGTGTCTGTGTGTGTGTGTGTGTGTGTGTGTGTGTGTGTGTGTGTGTGTGTGTGTGTGTGTGTGTGTGTGTACTTTTAGGGGTGAATTGTATAATGGGGGGGGGTAGATCCCACCCCCCGACCTCC
>OMNM01031118.1:0-11181 GCA_900302745.1 Parablennius parvicornis
TTTATCTATTATTGTTTTGTTACTATCTTATTTCATTTCTAATTAAATTTTTTTTTTTTTTCCTTCTTTCTTATGGGGGGTGGTTCTGTGTGACTGTATGTGTTTATATGCATAATTGGATCTGTTTGTGTGCCACTGACTGGCATGATAAGTATGCATGTTAAGTTTAAAAATTCTAAATAAACTTTTCCAAAAAAAAAGTTTGTACTCAAGTACAATTACTGTTTTATCACTTATGTACTTGATTAGAAGTGAAATAGTGTTCCTGAACAATACAATAGAGAGAGCATTTAATTCAAAATTTGTGAAAACTCCAGTAAGGGAATACATTATGATTACATTATATATAATACATTATATAGATACATTATGATTTTTCATAAGGTACAAAGCATGGAGGATAATGTTCTTAAGTTTGATTGACTCTTCTTTAAAAGAAAAACCTCCTTAAAATACAACTTACTCGCGGGGTATTTGTAATTTGTTCTGTTCTTTCCTGCATTTTTCTTGTAGTTTCAGTGAGTGATGGAGAGTACTGGACAGATGTAATCTGTTTGCTCTTGTAATTGCCTGAAAACTGAGTAAGCATCTATTTGAAAAGTGGTTCATTGAACACTAGCTGAGTCACGCAGTTGGCTGTCCTCTTTACCAGGGAACCAACAATCACAACTCCCCCTTTGACTTCACAGCTTTGTCTGCATGTGCAGATGGAGGCAAATTCTATTGGCAGCTGCCCCCACTGGTTGCCCCCCACAGAGTTCTTCCTGGGCTGATCATGAAGCCTGGGAAACAGGAAGAAAAACTGGTGTTTAGACTGATAACCCAAAAGCTTCCAGCAAGATAAGACTGCGGCAATATCTAATCCGGTATGTAAAGAGTCAATGATTATTTAAAAAAAAACAAAAAACTGAAGTGGAAAGCAGAGCAACTATTCATAGGTAACCATTAAAAATGTTAACACCATGGAAGACGAATTATAGAAGTAACTGGGGTGGATTTGTTAAACTACCAGAGGATTGTTTTACAGCATGCCTTGTTTTTAGTCCTTTTTAAAAAGAAATAATAAAGAACAATGTTTAAAACTTATAGTTAAATTATAATGCTTTCAATGCAAAAATTTTTCTTCACGAAGATAAATTCTAGTACAAAATTGGTGAAACAGGTTTAACAGTATCTGAAGTCTCTTGCAGGCGTCCTGCAGTTTTTCCGACTGTATGAATCCCAAAATGTGCACAATGGGGTATTTCATAGCAATCTCACTTCATGGTGAGAATATCCTCAGGGCTTAAGGGTTGTGTTGCATGTAGTCTGCATATTGTTCCTTTTTTTTAATTATTATTTATTTTTACATCCAAGAGTCTGGTTGCTTCTACAAGCAAAGTTATGGGTTTGAGGCGATGATGTAGTTTTAAATTACCCAAAAGTATGAATATTATTCTTGAACTATGTGTCTATGCATCTCTCTTTACATTTGATGGATTTTGGCAGCGTATATTCTGCCTTTGCCTAATGTCAGCTGGACAAAATGGTTTAGAAAATCGATGCAAAGATGTAGTAATAATAACATCTGATGTAGAAACAAAAAGCTGTGTGTTTTCTCTCCTATTTCCTGCTCCAAAGTGTTTTTGCATCTTTTTTTTTTTGCCCTTTTGCCATTTGTCCTTGCCTGGGCATGTACCATGCAACCATCTCTGATATGAACCAGGAATATCAGAATATTCTTTACCAGTCCAACACACGACCAACACACAGAGAGACTGGCAACCACACACACCAACATTCACACCAAGGGTCAATTTAGGGTTACCAATTAACCTTACATGTATGTTTTTGGACTGGAGCAACTGGTAGAAACCCATGCACACACACTGTGAGAACATGCAAACTCCACAAAGAAAGGTCCAGTTGGTATTTGAATCCATGACCTTCCTGCTGTGAAGCAGGAGCACTGTGTTTTTGTGCATAAAGCAAGTGAACCATACAGTACTTGAAGCACGTGTTCTTATAGTTGACAGAGTTGAGTTTATTATTAAAAGACTTTGTCTTGATGTTTGTCTCTGGTACACCCTCTGATGGAGATAATCCTGGAGAAGAGGACATACTTAGGGCCGCTATACTTGCAATCTTGTATTTTGTGCTCGTCTTTAAACAGAAAATGCGAATGAACATCCTGAACGTTTTTCCACGCGGACTTGTTGACGCATTTCTTCTCTCAAGGCTGCGTGATAAGTTGGCAGACTGTTTGCCAGCTGTTTTTCTCCTCACTGTGTGTGTATGCGAGACTGTGTGTGTGTGTGGGGATGTGAGGCTTTAGGACCTTGAGGTCTCTGCTGCAGAGGACAGCTCCTCCTCCACTGAAGCTGTTTACCAAGAAAGCTGAGCTGCTCTGACAAAAACAAGGGCTGGGACTCCAGCGAGAAAAGCAGTGTGTCTGATGCACATTCAGCACAGGCTCTCAACCCACATTTTTTTTTAAGGTTTTGTATTATTTTTTGGTAGTTTTATAAGATGCTGTCGGTGGATTCATCACGTCAGCTCTGCAGGATGTTTTTCTCTCTGCACGTTGTTTTCCTGAGCGTGGCCCTCGTGGACGGCAGTGCGTCAGAGGCGCATCAGAAAGGTAAAAAACAACATTATTATTAATAATTTTATTGTTTTTAGATTTTTTTATTTGGATCCTCATTTGTTACTTCTGAAAACTGCATATCATATTTGAATTGCGTGTCTCAGTCCGTACTCTTTATCCCTAGATTTCACCGACCCCATCCCGATTTCTCCACATGCTTGTTGTTTTTCTCAGATTGTATGAGATCCAGAGGTGAGAACTACCGAGGAGAGCAGCAGGTCTCCTCTTCAGGCCTCAGCTGCCTAAACTGGATCAACACCACCAGAGACTATGATGTTACCATCCATCCTGATTCACAGACAGGTAAAGACATTTTTAAAAGTTTTTTTTTTTTTTTTAATAGAAGTTTTTGTGTTAATGTGTCACTGGGCCTTAAAGTTTCCTGTTGTGGTTAAATGCAACTTGTAACATCAGTTCTGTAATGTTTATATAATTTGAGAAAGTCAGACACTTAAGATTCTGTGCCTGTTTATAGTGTTTAATGTCTTATTTTTGTACAGCAGCTGCAGGTTCCTTTGTTTGCACTCTTGGCAGCCTGCTCATTGTAGTGTGATGAAGTGGTGTTAATGATTAATGAATCCAGTGTAACAGTCATATAGTAGGCTTGACACACAGGGAAGGCCTGTATTTCCACAAAACAACACTGACAGGTACGTATGTCTTGTTTTTATCGTCCCTCCTGTAGGTGCTGGAGATCACAATTACTGCAGAAACCCAGACACCTCTGAGAGGCCTTGGTGTTACATTATTGGCCCAGATGAAGCCATCCAGAGACAATTTTGTGCAATTGAGACATGCAAAGGTAAGTGGAAAATGTACACTGCAATAACCATCAACATTTATGAGTAGCAGTAAGACTTGGCTTCCAAAAATCTGGCCAGGCAACAATACTTGTGCATCGTCCAAATCAACGAGAAAACAACAACTGAGATTGTTCAGGGAGCAACTAAAAACTTTCTCGGTAACTCATTATTTCTTAGAGGGGGGCGGTGATTGGCAGAAATGATTCGGGGTTGTGTGGCTATGCAAATGTCCCAGTTAGTCTGCACAAAAAGAAACCAGCCAAGCTGTTAACTCTTATGCATCAATAAAAAAACAGTTTCTTTTTGCTGCATTTCTACAAATAAACCAAATGCTAGTCAACATTGGAAATGGCTTGCTTACAATTCAAGAGCTTTAGCCTGCAGTAGGTCAATAGGCCAGAGATAAACTGAGATGTCTTGCATGGTTTGGCTTTTGTTTTCTCTTTCCTCTTAAGAGAAAAACATTAACAGAATAACAAAGCTCTCCACTCACTTGTCGGCAAGTTCAGCTTGAGGAAAGGCACTGACCCCGCCTCAAACCTGAGCTCATTGGTACTGAGGCGCAGTGATCCCTTGGAGACAGGCACTTTATTGGCTGTTTCGGTTTGTGGCTGCAGGCCCTTTAACTCGGGCAGAGTTCATAAACAAGTTGTAAGGAGGAAAAGGAAGAAGCAGCACAAAATAGATGTTGACATCTGCCGCTGAATTTTCCTGTCACTGGAAACAGAACGAACATACCGAGATTGTTTCTCTTTACGTCTGAAATGCAACAAAAGAAAAATAAACAGTAGTCTGATTGATTTACATTCCGTTTCATGAGCGTGGAATCCGTCTTCCTCACGCAGTTGGGAAGGGATTTGCGTCACTAGTCACGTTTTTGGGCCAGCAGTAATTGGAAACCACACGGCCCAGAAGATGCACCTCCAGTCAAGTCAGAGCCAAGTCCACATTTATAAACAAAAAATCCCTAAAATTAAAAAAAAAGTTCCACAGTATAAATATGGCCAAATTACATACTGTCGTATATATTTAAGTATAAAAAATAGTACTGTAAATTATGAGAATGGCTGGTTGTACTGATGGCTCTTCTTTTGATTGTTAGTGACTATGATTGTAAAATGAGTTGTAAAGGGAGAATAGCATGAAAATGAACAAATAATGAAAATATACTGTGAGAAAGCAAACTGTGTGCCAAGTCCATCCATCTTCTACACCACTTTATTCAACTAAAGGTCACAGAGAGCTGAAGTTGATGCCTGCTGGCAGCAGAGAGACAGTCACACCTCTTGTGCTTGTTTTTATGGACTGTTGCAATAAACCAGAGTATCTGGAGAAATCCCAAACTACACCACAGCGTGGTACATTTTAAGTACAAGTACATTTTGTTTGCTAAAAGAGCTAATCCACAACTTTGAGTCATTATGAGTAAAAGTGACGTTTAGCTGCATCTCATCTAACAAAACTGCATAACAAGGAGATTCCACTGAAGTGTTGTTTCATGTTGTCCTATTGTTGTGTCTATAGAGCAAACTTCTGTGGTACCAGATGAAGTCAAACCCCTCAATCCATCAGGAACCACTCCCTCCACAGAGAGCGTTCAGTCTGCCAAGTCCAAAACTTCTCAGGGAGATGTTGCTGCTGTGCAGCCAGTGATGGGTATCAGCCAGCGAGTGCGCACGGGGCCGAAAAAGAAGAAGGACCTTGGCATTCTAGGTATATTCAACTTTGAATTAGTCATCTTATTTTGTGTAACAGTTTAGGTGTACAATCTTGCTCTCTTCTAAACTATAGTTGGCATGTCAGAACAGAAACTGAAGTCAAAATACTTTTATTCGATCGTAACTTGAATTTTTTTCACATTTGTGTCCTTTCTGTTTTTCAGGATATGTTCTTGGGATCGCAATGATGGCAATTATAATAATCCTCGGAGCAGGCATCACGTTCGGCTACTTCTATAAGAGGTCAGTATCTAAATCATAGCAGCATCCTCAGTCTCCAGATCAAAAACCCTTTACACTACATTTAGTTTAGTTTTTAAACTGGATGGTCGTCCTCTGTGTCTTGACTCTCATGATGAATGTCTTGAGTTCAGATCGTAGCATGTATGTGGGCTGTCACCTGTCGTTTACATTACTCGCTGATGTTCTCTGCTGTTCCACGTGGATACAATAGAAGCACTTTAAAAGCTTATACACAGACAAACACAACAGTACGTGAGGGGGAACATGGCAGGACAACAGGTTGCCCACAGCCTATTTAAAGTAGTGTGATTTCATATCCTCAAAAGAGGAGAGTGCTTGGAGGAGCAGCTGAATGGAAACAGACGCCCGCACGCTCATCAGTTATGCAACATGTAAAGTGATGGCATCAACATTTAGAAAGGGGGCCCTCGCATTCCCTTTGGCACAGGACAAAATGCTCTGTCAAGTCAATGTTTGGCTATCGTGTGTGATTAGCAGTGCCCCGTCTTTGTTTTCTATTTTTAGGAGGTGATTATTAATAAGGAGGAGAAGCATGTTATGTCACAGGGCTTATATGTGCACTGGGTATACAGTGATAGTGTGTCACCTGATACAACTGTGGCATGAATACATGCCTGCTGTCGTTTGCTTGCTGTGTATGTCAATGTACCAGGTTACAAAAGTTCTACGGCTTCTTCAGCTTGACGATGGTGTATTGCAGAGGTTCACACTATACCTCCTCTGGGAACAGGCTCTCTTACAGCCTGTAGTAGTATTTTATCAACAGGGTCACTGATACCTTCCACAAAAATCAAAACCGCTCCAAAAAGATCTCTGAAATCTCTGCAGGACTTAGATACATTTTAAATTACTAGACTGACATTCATGGGAGGAAGTGTTGTTTTTAATTAAATGTCAAGATCAGTACCATTTACTTATCTACGGTAAAGAGATACTCATTCAACATAGAGGTCTCGTGGCACTTTCTGTTTAAACAGAATATAGAGGAAATACCGAACAGCTTTCACAAGTAAGAAACCTCTAGGCGATCTAGGCTCGGAGATGGAGGCTTTCTGTCAGAGAAAATCAGAGAACAACAAATAAATACTCATCAGGCGACAAGCACAAGGCATAATTCATGGCGTTAAGTAGCAGAGATCGCAGGCTTCAGTCAGAAAGTACAGAGAGAGAAGAGAGAATGAATGTAGTGGGGAACTGTATATATTATAATTATGTTCCGCACTGAGACAAGAAACAGCTAAACGTGCGGAGGTCCTCAGCATTACCTTTGTTGATAAGTATGACATTGTCTGCAGCTCACTGTGGACTGTTGATACAGAACAGCATCATAGTGTATTGGCCAGTTTTGGCTCAAGATCAAATGAAAGGCTGCTTCCTGCAGCTCCTTGTCACTGTGTTGCCCCAGAGTAGATGAACTCATAGCCAGCTTGTGAGCTCATTCTCCCCTCTCACCATCTGCCCCTCATCTTCAGCACTAACTAGACACTTGTTATAAGAGGCGCTCATACCTGCATGCAATAATCCATGCCTGCAGCACACACTTCACCATAGATTTGAAACATACCATTGAATTTGTGTGTATGTGTGTGTGCTTTTTTTAAGGGGCCGGGATTTGAAGAAGCAGCATGAGCAGCGGGTGTATGAGCGTGAGATGCAGAGGATCACCCTGCCACTGTCAGCCTTTTCCAACCCCACTTGTGAGCTGATAGACGAGAACACCATAGTGATCACGGCGGAGCAGGAGACGACCCCGGTGGAGGAGGGCGTGGAGGGTGTAGACCCTCTTATGGGGCAGCAAGCAGGCACCCCCGGAGCATGAAGCTTGTAGTCCTCCAACAGGACTTTTTTTTTGTGGACCAAAACACTCTCAACTTGCTGTTTCTCCTTTGCACCTCCCTTGACTAACCTCTGTCCTGAAGGAGTGAGGGGGGGCAGTAGGGTTGGCTCCAAAGACTTGAACTGAATCCTGTGTCCTCCGTGTCTCTCTTTCTTTTTTTCTTTTTTACCTTTTATGTCTCCGTGTGAGGCACAATCAAGATAAGCTGACACACATTGGACACAGTGTTGACAACTAGAAGCTGTTACGGTGAATACGTTGTTTGATAGCTGAGCGGCTGAGGTCAGAGATGGCCCCCATTAAATAGCAGCATGCATATCTGGTCGAAAGGACCACGACAAGTCAGTGTTTATGATGTTGCGTGAAGAAAATTTTTTCTTTCTTTTTTTTTTATAAAGAGATGGTGTTTGGATTGAGGAAAATGTTTCTTACCTTTTGTTTTCATTATTACAGGAGGTTACCTGGTGAGGATGCGTTAGATTTTGATTTGTCTGGACCCGGTCGGCTCTGCCGACGGTGACACGGGGGAAGAAGCGTGTGCGAACAAAGACTTGCTTTGTCTCTGAGACACGCGGGTGACACAGATGTGTCTCCAAAAATAGGCATTCCCCTCTGAGACAGGATGAGAGAGCTTGAGTTTAAACAGACCCAGTAAGTACATGGGAAGGCCTCCAACCCTGAAACTGCCTTAGCATGAAACTTCTGAATGTATTTGATTTATCGTTTCCAAGATTATTTTTCTTTTTTGTGCTGTGTGATGAGCCAGTCTCGGTTAAGAGCACTGACGGCCATGGTCATCATCAGACGTGAAAGAAGACATGCCCTTCCACAGGTTAAGGAGTGACAGGAAATACACAGAGCGCTCTCAGGATACTGGGAGACGGTCGTGAGTCCTCAGGAAAAAATAAGCACTGCCACAACACAGAACTGAAATAGCTGGAAGTCTGCCTTTGCGGTGCAGGACAGTGTGCGTCGACGTGCTGAAGAAGCTAGATTAGCTTAAGACGTGTGAGTTTTCCACTTCATACTCCAGAGTAGATAAAGAAATGGAGTAGATTAGAAACACTTCAAAAGTTTGGTGTCATTATTTAATTTCTTCTAAAAACATGAATGCATGAACATGGTTACCTACTGTATGTTTGTCTCTCAGGAGCTTTTCTCTTGCATCTTAATAAGTACACGTAGAAAATACCTGCCTGAAAAGGAAAAACTCTTGAACTGACGAGAGATTTGAGTGTGTTACATGTGATTCGTCGTTACTCCTTCCCTCTATTGCCAGTTTGTTGTCATTCCATCACTCCAGGTGATCTTGTTTTGCCAATATAGCCGGATTCACATCACTGGTAATCTCTGGATACTGCTGCTCCTTTACTTTAAAAGTCTTAGTACTGGCTGTGCTTTTTAAAAATGTTTAATTCTTATCATGTTCAACATATTGTTTAGCACTTGTCTTGATATGGATGCAGAATTTCACTGATGTGGATGAAATAAAACATCAAAATGTTACAAAGATGTGATGACATTTGTACGTTCAAACTAAAGAGACAAAAAGATTTGTTTCAAAAAACTGAAATACTAAAAAACATCAGGGATCCTGGGACTGTGGAAAGCATAGTGAAGCTATACAGGGAGGTCTTGCTCCCTCTGTTGGCTGTCTTTCATTATGGTGCCATTTATTCAATGAATCAGCTGAAGAAGGATGAAAACAAATGAGTCAATATTTTTCTTCATGAATAAATTTGACAAAGAGATTTCAAGTTTCTAATAAAAAGATAAATAACATTGCCGAAAAAGAAAAATTTCTAAGATTGACAAATATTGGATTTCTTTTTTTATCTTTTTTAATTTGACAGAGGACAGAAATTTTGTTAATGACATGATTCATCATCAATTAATTTCCTGTACCACTTTATACAACTAAGGGTCATGGAGAACCGGACTGATTCCAGTTGACTGGAAGGGTCGCTACATCCTGCATGGGTTGTCAGTCTATCATAAACAAACATACACACCTTCACATCGACAAGCAATTTGTAGAATTAGCCGTAAATGCAAAACCTGCTCAGAAAGCAAGCAAGCTATACGCCACAATACGGTCGTCACTGATGTTTTGTATAGGTGCTGTTTCTGCATCTTTGAAAGGCATAATGAGAACAGGAATTAATACTAGTTTGTGATGTCAGCTATTGATTCTTGATAATCAAAACAAGAGTATAAAACCCAGTTTCATCCTTGGGGCAGATGTGTCCAAACTCATAACGTGTCTGAACACAGACCCACTGGGCCCTGTACTTTATTTTCAATAGGCATATTCTAAAAATATAGTTGAATGAGCAATGTTAGTTGAAAATATCTCTTTTGTGGCTCAGTGGGGAAAAGAAAAGCCTGGACAGGTCTGTTTTAAGGGGGATGAATTAATCCCAGTCAAAAAACAGAATTATTGTATTGTTGGATTGTCTCACTATATTAGAGCCATGACCAGTAACCTTTCCTGGATCAACTGGAATTGTCCACATTAACCTGTGAGGTTTAAGTTGAAAAGAGTGAGTAAAGATAAATAAATGCATATTATGTCAATAAACATTAGATTCAAATCTCTCGAGAATAATCTCATAGGAAATATATTCATGCACATCACTTGATTTTTAATCATTTCAGGGTTTACATTTAACCACATCAGAAATTTTGAATTTCATCAAATGAAATGTATAACTTAAAGACAAACACCTGCAAAATGTTTTTAAGATGTTAGCATTTCATCCTACACAGTAAATGTGGAGGTTTTTTGCAATAATTTAACTCACAGAGGGGCAAAAATGTCGACTCGCCATCTGTCCTCACAGATTTTGGCACTAACAAAAATGAAAAAACCTGGTGTTTCTATTTTTAACTCCTGTTGACAGCATGTTTGTGTAGCATATATGGAATCTATGTAATGTGTGGAATAATTACAGCCTTGGCTGCCCTAATCAAAGAAAGCTTTGTACACCTGATTTGACTGAAAATAATGACAATGAAAACTTTCAACTTTCAAAGAGTTTATTTAGGAAACACTACTAAGATATAAATAATAGTGGTTTACAACTTCTGGTCAGTACCTTGAACGATAACAAAAAAAAAAAAAAGTCCATTGATGAAAAATTGTAAAATTCTACAAATCTAAAATCCCCATTAGAATATGAAATCCAATTATATACATAGTTATATACAAAGAAAAAAAAAGTACAGTTTTCTGTACAGAAAAAGTTTTCTTCAGGTCTGATCCTGCTTGATTATCTTTGACAAGTAACTCTCTAAAAGAGCTTTTGTCTTTTTCTGTGTTTGACAGGAAAAACAAATTCTTATTAGTGTTCATAATTCTGAAAAATGTATTAAAATCACTGCATTATAAACTACGGAACCACACCAGTCAAAATATATATCAGTGGGGTTTAGAAGAACCTCACACTCCTTAGGCATCTTGCGCCAAATCACGGTGTGATGAAACTATTTAGGGTCAGTGTGTTTTGCTTCCCCTGCTGCCTTATAGGATCAGTGTGCACAACTCAGGCTGATCTCGCCATCACTGGAAGGAAAAAAGAAACGTGCAGCCGGTTGCAGTTTGCACCTGAACCACTTGATGTCACTAAATCCCACACACTCACTCCACCTTCAAAAGGCACACCTGCTTTCTCTCCTTGCTTAAGCATGCCAGTCAGCTGACTGTCAGGCCTCTTTGTTTTTTTTTGCTGCTGAAGGGAGGCGACTCCTCTTTTAGAGTAAGGACTGATCTGTGTGTTTCACACACGGCAATAGAACAACTTTAGAGCCAGAAAAACAAAACTACCAAGTGGGGGCCAAAAGTGTCTGGAAATCTCCACAGAAGTTGTGTTTTGTCTCTGTACAAGGTAAACAATAAAAAAAAAAAAAAAAAAAAAAAAAAAAGACTTCTAT
>OMNM01031118.1:11201-29800 GCA_900302745.1 Parablennius parvicornis
AAGATCTCTATGTGCTGAGTGGGAGCTGAGCACAGTAAGAATATAACAACTAACACTTGTCGTTTTGAAATGTGTCTTTCCACTCGTGTTGCAGCTCTCTGGCACTCACAGAGTTAAGATCCCACACAGGGTGATTGGTCCAGCTATTTCAGGTTATCCAGTTTTTAAATGGCTCGGCTTCAATACATATTTTTTTTCTCTTTTTCATCCTAAGTATTAGTGCAGTTGTTGCATTTGGTCCATGATTTTACATTTGTGAGTTAGAGACCAAACAGGCTCCGGTCCTAGGTGCTATTTTCTGTCACACTGGAACAGTCTGAGGAGGATGCCGTCGGAGCCGATGGTGGACTGGTGCTCTGGACTGGAGAGCCGTCTTTCGGCCAGTGGAGTCGACTCAGACTCTGTTGCAGTTCGTCAAGTTCAGATGGCAGGGGGATTCCCAGCTCCTGGTTGAGGGAAAGTGCTTCAAACCAGTCCTCCAGCTTCTGGAAAGGTGGACTGAGAGAGGGAGAGAAGAAGGAGGGGAAAGGATCAGTGAGGACTTTGAGGTTAAAACCTGATTGACGAGCCTGGCGAAAACATGACGAAGTAATCGAGCTGCCGAGGTGTGTCGCTGTGCAGGCACGACTGGATGGCATTTGAAATAGGTTGGTGAGTTCTCACATAACTGCTTGTTCAGAGTTACTGTGTGTATTTACTGCAAAGCAATTCTGCTTTAAAAGGATTTACCTGTTGAGTTGTGACTGTTCAGTCCAACACGTATACTGTCCAGCAGCTCTGTAAATAATCTCTTTTTACTCATTACAACAGCAGCTGGTACTCACCGGGTGTCTGGTGTGAGATCACAACAGGCCACAGCCAGCGGAAAGAACACTGGAGGACAATCTTCAGGGACAAACTTCTCCACAAACTTGCCAACATTTAGGCCAAAGTCAAGAGTCCTTGGGAGGCACTCGGGGTCTGCATAGACTTTTCCAATGATCTGAATCACAACATAAGACGAATTAAAAAAAAAAGAAAAGAAAAGGTGAGTGTTTTAAGGAATAGAGACAGACATATTTCAGTCTGAATAAAAATGGTCTTACCTCACAGAGCACAATTCCAAAGGAGAAAATATCCACCTTCTCATCATAGCGTTTCCCTGAAATAACAATGAATAAGTAAATCTGCCCTCTGATCCTCATAGCTAATCAACCTCTGCGCATCCCACTGGTAAATACAATATTCTTTATCATAAGCTCACCGTTCAGCATCTCAGGGGCCATCCAGTAAGGGTTCCCAACAACAGTGTATCGCTTCTTCCGGTCAATACGTCGGAATACCCTCTTTTTGTTGGAAGGCTTTTCAGGGGCCGGTTTTACTTTCTCTTCCACGATCAGTCGTGACAACCCAAAGTCAGCCACGACCACAGTGTTGTCCTGGAGAAACAAAAACACTTAGATGGCAGCCAGTGATGAGATAACTTGGTTTCAACTGCTCTCTTTAAGGTTACAAGAAGGATTTGAACAAGTTTTGCGCTAGATGACCGTCCTGACACAATCTAGGCAGAGACGTGCAGTCGTGACCTGTTGGCGGTGGGATTCAAACCAGCAATCTTCTGATTACAACCTAGAGACCATCACTGCCCAGATTATTACCAATAATACTTTTGGAGGCCCCTGTTATATCTACTAATATTAGCCTTGTTCAACTGAATGCAAGTCAGTATTTACACATCTTATCAAACAATCACTGTTCCCTTCCTTCCCATAATATTGCACATTATGATAAATATGCGTCAAGATAGCAGGTGACCAGATGTCATATCACCTACCAATTTAACCAGGCAGTTGAGAGAATTGAGGTCTCTGTGGATGATGCTCATTGAGTGTAAGTAAGCCTAAAAGAAAGAGAAACAAAATCATGTAAATGTCAGGAAATAAAGAACGGAAGAAGAAAAAAAATAAGAACATTTTTTTTTTCATTGAAATTGTTTTTATATTTTGGGGCCTAATATTCAGTTGGAAGCAATCCTTAGTTAAACACTGGGTGCATGCAATAATATCGGTGGGATAAAAGGCTAGTTACAGGTGCTAGACATTGTTAAAAGAAAACTGTCTAAAGGCTTTAAAATGCTGCATCTCAAATGCTTTGAACAGCAACGAGGATGATGTGGGAGGAGCTAGCGCAACTGGAGCGTGAAAGTAATGATAGCTGGAGTGATAACAGCGATGAAGATCTGTGCAAAGAATAAGCCGAAGACACTGGAGACTTAATACAAAACAATATGTGAAGAATAAACATAGAATAAGTTCAGGAGGGTTACAGTGTTAAACTTGCACATGCCCAGTTACAGGTATTTAAAACTGTTATCAGCTGCTTCATTCTACATGTTTTTAATGTCTTTTTTTTTTTTTTAGAAAACAAAGTTATGTCTTAATAAAAAATTTACTTTGGTCTACAAAAACCTTTTTCCAAATATGATTTTTCTAAAAGGAAAAATGAAGTGTATTTTACACAATGTAATCTACTTCACTACTTTTAAAACCAAAGCTTGTTACTAAGTATGACCACAATTGAGATTAATATTCAACTATTTGATTAGCATTTTTACTTCCTGCTCTGTAAACAAATTTGTTTATTAAACAAATTCTAACAATGTAATTTTCGTATTCTTTAGTTAGTTGAAGAATTGTGCTTTCATCATCAATATTCTATAATAGAGAATATAATCAAATGACTGCTACTAGATATGTAATTATTTGTGATTAGAAAGTAACCAATGCTTTCAATATTAACATTTGAGAAAAGAGTCATCTACTTTTACTTTAGTATTTTTTTACAAAAGTGTTTTCACTTGTAAATATGTTCAATCTTGACAACAGTTGATGTTCGAACTGTATCTATGTTGTTCCAAAAGTATCTGATCTCTACATCCACAAACGGTTTTATTTTGATAAGTTTGCTACCTCAAGCGTCGGTTGTTTATCAGAGACTGAACATCAAACTGACAAAAATAGCAGGCGAACAGCTCACTAATGATAATGAAGCTGTGCGAGATCGACTAACCATGCCAGAGGCGATGCTCTTCGCGAAGCTCACCCTTTGTTCCCATGGAAACGGGTCCTGTTACAAAAAAAAAGGAAACAAAAGAGAATTTAAGAGACACTGCTCAGGAGGCCATGACAGAGGTTACTACAAACAAGATTCTGCAATAAGGTAGAAAACAGCCTCAGTCCACAAGGTTGAGACGTTCTCCCACACATACTCAAACATTTTCATTCCCTCTGCTCACTGACCCATGTGACAGACTCTACAGCCCCGGGAGTCTTCAAATGAAACCTGGGAACTAAAATTTTTCTGCTTTCCTGTCTGAGCTCGTGGAAATTCAAAGCAGCTCATCAACGAGCTGAGAGTCCTTCATCAGTGTAGAGTTTATTCTAGGTCGCCTCCTCGGAGCTGCACCTCCTTCACTGCTCACTGAAGATTTTTATTTTTCTTCTTCTGTGGTAACGAAGAAAATGAGGTTCATGTGAAGAAGCAAGTTTGACTCACCACGTCTCTGATGAAATCCTTTAAAGTGCCGCCTTCAATAAACTCGGTTATCAAATTTAGCCTCTTGTCCTTGTAGAGCACACCGATGAACTTCAAGACGTGGGGATGATCGAGGCTTCGCATTACTTTGACCTGAAAATGAAATGTAGATGGTTTTGATTATGATAAGCAAGTCATCCTCAATCTGCTGTCATGAAGTGAAACTCAAACTTTGACACAAAAAAAATCCTCTAAATACAATGAAGGTTATTCAACACAAGAAAAAAAAGAAACATTAAAAAAAAATGAAAAAAAGTCTAAGAGAAGTGATTGTTGGGACATGTGGTGTGCGTTCCGTTTTGTTAATAAACAACTCTGCAGAGACAGTAGAGTCTGTTCAGTCTGTGAGAAGCTCCCAGCCTTCTGCTGCAGATAACCAACCTCTTTCAGGAAGGTTTTCTGGGTCTCCTCGTCACAGCGTATCAGCTCCTTCATCACCATCACTTCTCCTGTGGCTTTATGAGTCACCTGTGTGGTGCAAAAGGAGCAACATACCCTTCAGTTAAAGCTGCCGGTAGAAAAAACACAGTAATAAGCTGATGGAAGGTGAGGCTGACCTTGATGGCCTGTCCGAAAAAGCCTTTCCCTAAGATTTCTCCGTGTATGAGGTCACAAGGTCGGAAAATGCGGTGAGAGCAGCTGTTAGGGGATCTCAAGGACTCGGAGCGTCCGATGTCTCGTGTGATAAAAGGCGTCTCTCTCGGAGAGTTTGGCCCTGGTGACTTACACGTGCTGTTGCTGCGTCTGAAATGAACGAGAAAGGTGATTCGAGAACAATGTAAACTCGTTCTTTATTCTTCAGATTCGTCGCAGCAACTCCGCTATACCTCAAAGATCTCCGTTTGAGTGTGGTTTCTTCAACCACGTCTGGTCTCTCCAGGACGGCGTCAGCTGGTGAGGACAGACGCATGCGAGAGCTGGCTGGAGCTCCGAGCTGTCTGGGTGATCCGAGTCTGAGCCGGTCTAACCGCTGCCTGACGGGGTCGTACTCTATTAGCAGCTGCAGCGTGTGACTGGTATGGTGAATAAGATCATCCACCTGCATGAAACATGACGGGAGAGTTTTATGAGCATTTCTTGTCCAGCTGTGTGGCATACTTTCATCAGGATAATCTACCTCATTGAAATCAAACCAGCTGCAGACAAACTGTGACCGTTTTACATCGTAGTTTTACATTAGTCAAAGTGATAAATCAAGTAAGGCTTCACGATGTCAAACACACAAGCGATGTGCGACATGAACGATATGATTTGTGATAAATACAAACACTTAAGCAGATGATGTTTATGTCTTTGAGATTTGTTGATCCAAATACCAGTGCACTTAATGTACACAAGCCGTGACTAAGCCTGTGTTTTTCCCCTCTTTTCTTTTTTTCCCCATTAAGTGCATCTGAAGTTTCCACCTTCAGTGAATCGGCATAAGAGGAGCAGTTTGTTCACTTTGATTTTTTTTTTTTTTTTCCAAACTCAACTGCAAGCAAACTCAAATGCATGCTAAATAGTGTTTAATCGGTCGTAACATCCGTCTCACTCAAGGTGTTACACAGTCATAACATAACAGAAGCACAAAACCAAAAGGTGTAATTACCAATGTACACTGAAACAATCGTATAACTGCTTGCTGAGAAACTTTCTACTGAGCTCTGATGGAGCGGCTGACAGTGGAAGACTAAATGATGTTACTCTGATCACTTGGCCACTGTACACAGAGTGAAGTTGTAGATATTAGCACTTCACAGATACATAGTGTAACCTGTATTTTGGTTAGCTGTATTTTTATATTAAAAATCACAAATTTAAAGGAACTGAATAGTGCTTAATGAAGTTTTGAAAAATTATGTAATAAAGATTGTTATAAAAGCCACAAAAAAATGAGTCCTATTAAAATATAAAGAACATTGAAGCTGTAATACTATAATATTTGAAATAGTGCACACATGGTGTCGTGGGAAAATGAGACTTTTAAGTGCAGTTATCCAGCATACCGTCCTCTGAGTTTTAGTGTGTTCAGGTATGTATAAATGATTGAGGAACGAGAAGAATGCCAAAACTCCCATGTGTGGCTGCATGTACAATACAAGAAGAGTTCTGCAGAATGCACTGAAGGAATGCATCAGGGAGGAATCCTATTAACATGTCACAGCAGTTCAATCAGTTCAACTAGACTAGGTCATATTTCAAAGACATACGACCAAGTCCAGTTGAAATGATTCAATTGCTATGAGATGGATCCTACTTGGACAAATGAGAAGATGCAGAGAGAATCTCAATGACCTATTCAAATGAATTTATCACGTTTGATGCTCAAGTATCACTCTGTGAGTGAGATACTACTGGCAATGTCTCAACTAACCTCCTCCTCCATTAGTGTCCCGACAGGTAGGCCATTGATCTCCAGGATCCTGTCTCCCACATGGATGGCATTTCGCACTTCAGGGCTAATAAGCATCCCTCTGACCCTGGAAGAATCAGAATGTCAGCATGACACGAAAGAAGCTGGAGCATAGATCTATTCAGGCCAGTTCAAGACATCAGTCAGACACAAGAACCTCAAACCTTTGTACGCAACAATAAACCACCAATAACAACTTTTTCTTTCAGTGGTACACTCACACACCTGTTATTCAGCAAACCCATAATCAGAGTTGCGTAAAGCATTACTGACATTATTTTCGCAGGACAGAAACAATGAACTTGCCACTTACTCTTTGACCTGAACGCTGGCTGAGCCGCTGACGTCCCTCATCACTGAGACGGAGAAGCCCCGTTTGCCATTGGCTGCAGAGGGGATTGAGATGAGGGTCACCGTGTGGGGCAGCGAGTCCAGGACTGACTCATGGGAGCGTTTTTCCAGCATTGGTGTAAGGATAACCTGCTTGTAGCACTTTCCACTGTAGACATGGGGAAATGGAAAAGATTTCTACATTAAGATGTTCATGTCTGGCAAGTTACTGTTCAAAGAATGGAAAATGTGCATTAAACTGATGATGCAGTTTAATAGCTATTAAATCCTTTTTTCACTAAGATTGATTTAAATCAGTGAAAATGTTGCTGGGTGGAACAATCAAATGTAAAAAAGAAAGTGCCAATCTGTGAATATTTAGTGCCAAGTAGACAAATGGAGACTTGTTGCAAGAAATCTCTACTGCATACTGTTCCTGTATACCGATGTGAATAATTCAAAAAGCGACAGAAGACAGACGAGTGCACGTGACTTACCAATAGAGTTTTGACCTTTCCACCAGGGCGTAGGTATCCCTGTCTTCAATCACCACCTTACAGCTCAGGCAAACAAAACATTCAGGGTGGTACTTGTATTCTCCGGCCACCTGTAAACCAGAAACAAACCAGCTAAATCCCCATCCGGCGAGGAGCAGAACTGATTAAAGCCGAAGTCTGCTGTCCTGCTCTTGTGAGCTCTGCTCCTCAGGTGTGAGTTGTGTTGGGTTGCGTGCTGCTTCTCCGACTCCTCACACCGTGACACAGTGGTTAACACCTGCTTCGCCTGTCTGGGAACTGCTATGACGTCACGCGTGCAGGTCTGAGCCGCTCATGTTGTTGTCGATCTCGCTTTTGATCCACTGAGACACAGAATGTCATGTGCTTTCTCTCTCTCTCATTCACTTACACCTCCTTAATGACTAACCATTTCTCTTTCTCAAATTTATCACACACTCCCACTCGTTTAAAATAACAGTGACAAGTCAAAATATTTCTTTAGATTCATTGTGTAGGCTTAAAATGGTCCTCATCTCTTTTTCCTTGTATTTGAGGTTGTTGTTGACAAGTCCATTATAAGAAGATGTGAACATAGACAAGTGTAAAATAAGAAAGCATAATTACTTATAGTTAAGTGCATAAAGTCGGTATACTGTGGAGTTGTAACCTTTGCCAAATAAACAAGAACAATCAGAGATTTCTGACGTCCGCCAACATTGATGTGGACACAGAAGGAAAGACATGTTATCGGCATTGTAATTCTAATTTTCATCTGGATTCGGTTTACATGCAACAATCTGAAGGTAGTATCTTGCCAGTTGATACATGTATGAATGATACAAACCAACTATTATAATTCCCACTGAGAAATAGCATGCAATTGGACCAGATAAGGGACCCCGTGTGTTTTGGTGTTTTAACTGCACACTTCTGAATTGTAATGGAGTTTTCCATAGCTTCATATCTGGTAAAAATTTGGTGAAGATCTGTCATGTACTTTTGATCTGATCCTCATTTGAGACACTAAAAATTCAGAACACAGAATTTGGATCCAGATTCAGAACTGGATCACTTCCAAAATGTAATAAATTCTTCTATAATCCAATATCTATCTGTGGTGAAAATTTGGTGAAGATCCGTCAAGTAGTTTTGATATAATCCTGCAAACAGACAGACAGCCAGACAAATGAATAAACAAACGCAGGCGATGTTATTACGTCCTTGGTGGACGTAATAAAGGAAGGCAATGAGTGTTCCTCCAGAAATATAAAGGCTATTTCTGTTTTCTATGATCTTCTTAGGGCAGTTTTATCACTACTGAAAAGTTTTAATTTCTTCCAACTGTTAGCAGCTTCTTTGTTTTTGTCTGTGCTGTGTATTGAGAAAAAACATTATGAATTAGCAAAATGAATTAATAAAAAGCATGTTATTTTTCTCCTTTACGTTTACTCCATTTCTACCATGTGCACACAGCATACTCCAAATCTGAGGGGATTTAGAGTGGAGTATTGATGTGGAACACAGACTTAAAATCACGGCGTGATGTGTTTTTCCTCAACGTCTGCCTCAGATCTGACTCACTACATTAGTGCTGGGAAGGGATCCCATTCTGAGGAATTAAAATGATGTCAGCCAAATCATTGTGACACCTCAGAGGTCTGGTGTAACCCGTCCCCCCCCAGGCTGGGAACAGAGTCACCGCTGAGCTGCAGTCATAACCTGCCTCAGTCATGAACAGCAGGACAGAGCTGCAGAGACTTTGAGCATCTGGATCAAAGTGAGGGATGATTGAAGAGGACTCATTTAGGGAAAAGAGAGAAACTAAGCCCAGGTTACATAAAATGATGAACTCCCTGAAAGCACTGAAACAAAGCTCAATGGATGTACACATGAAGTAATAAACATACAACAATAGTGTTGTTGGACTTGAATGCATACGAGGCAGCAACGGCTCTGCAGGACCCTCCTCCACTGATCAGACCACAATGATTTTCTTTCTGGCAGGGAGGCTGTGGTGCCAGCTTAACCCTGCCAAAAACACTTGGTTTCACTGGCTGATGAAGCAAGATGCCAGTACCACATAGAAGAGGCCATTATGTGCGTTGCTTGGTGGCAAAAAGAAAAACTTCAGTCTGGCTCCATGCCTGACAAAGTGACCGTGTTTGTGAACAGCGAGAGGTGTCACTACCTGAGTTTCAGGTTTCATCTTGTCTGTATTGACATGATTTCAGGGATGACTCTAATTTGTTTGACCACTTTGAGCAAGGAGGCATATTATTACGGATAAATTAAACTTCCAAGAGCGCATTATTTTATTTCCCAGAATTGCACAGTATTGCTTTAATAACAAATATCTGATCTCTGCAAAGCCATGAGCACAGATCATAATATGACTGTGGGTAATATCCACAGAGTCCCTTCGCCACAGAGGACTCGACATGATGGGCTCCAAAAACCACCTCATGTTCTAGCGTCCTCCCACCACATTCCCTGTGAACTCGGAGAGGTGAACTGTGGAGAACTTGTGTACGGAGCGGCAGCAGAGTGGGGCCCCTCGAGGGGGAAACTAATTGAAAAGTGGAGTCTGCAGCTCATTCTGCAACGTTCAGTGGCAGCCCATGTAAAGTATCACTCATCTGTAAATGTAATAACTGCCATGAAAACAGCCCCCCTGCCTTTTATTGTGTGTTGCTCTTAGAGAGGAGCAGCAGAGAGAAGCAGGAACAGAGGGAGCAATGACACGCTCTGGAGGCTTTCTGGTATTATTTAAGTAGAGGGGTGAAATGTTGGCAATTGTCGTTACGTGATCACAGCAACACAGATGTTGAGAGCCTGGAAATCACATGTAACAAGACGATTAAACAGTCCTGACCTATTGGCGAGGCTGAAAGCTCCTCCAGACTACCATTTCAGCAATCTTAAACATTTCTTAAAAGCTACACTGTGCAACACGGATATCATAAACTGGGATACCACATCAGGTTTGACTGCATGATGTAACCCTCCAGTGAATCAGAGGTGACAATCGCAACGACAAACATCACCCCACAAGAATAATCACGTCCTCCTGTAAATCATATATCTACAAGAAATGAGTAAACAATGCTGACCAGTTGATGGAGAATGTGGACGTGGTTCATGCCTGCTATCAATCGTTAGGCTGCCACACTAGTTGATGATTTTGTGCCATAATCATGTTGGTTTAAATCAGTGTGTGGAGCAAGACGAAGGCCTTGAAAGTTCTCAGTGTCAGAGGATCAGCTCCGAAATGTGTGGTTACATAACTGTGACAAGGTTACAACGGTACAACATATGGCCGTGGTTGTTAGGCTACTACAAAAGAAATTATCATGATTAATCATCGCTTCTGGCTTATGTTGTGAGTTTCAAGTCTTCTTCTACACTAAAAGAGAAGGAAACTTCACAACCAGCTCCATTATATGAATGCAACACAGAAAAAAAACTAAATTGTTTGCATTAAAGTACTATTAGTGAACAAGTGAACTGGACTACTATAACTTAGTGAGACAAAGACAGAAAACGTCTTTATTCGTTTTAAGGGATGATTTTAAAAAAGTGTGTTACAAAGCAAACAAGTGAGAAAGATTAAGAAATATTAATGCTGGATTGGGGTGTCAGCAGAGCCAATCAGAAGAAAATGTCATTAATATTAATGCACCCAACAGAAAGAGATCCAAACCAGCCTTTCGCTTGAGAAGCTATTAAGAAAAAAAATGTTGATATGTTCAGAGGGTTTACAGCACTAAAACCTTTCACAAAGAAAATTCGTTGGAATGTCTATCAAAATCGACCTGGCAAGCGAATAAAGGATATTTGAGACAAAGAAATGAATACATTATGGTGTCAGATAACTTTTTGTTTGACGTTTTTATTAAGTTACTGGACAAACAATAGATTACTTGTGAAAATCAGAGAGCCCATTTAAGTCTCTTGTATGGATAAAGTATTAATTCCCTTGAATAGCACATGGTACTAGGACAGTTCATGCTGTTACATCATTGATGATTGTGCAGCTCTTTCATGTGCTTCATATTGCAGTCCCCCAAACAAAAGTGGATACTATACCAACGTGTTCTAAGCTTGTAATCAGTGGAGTTAACGTTAATATGTTTTTTGTTAAATAAAAACGGATTGTTTTACGAATTCATCTCATAGTCCACTGAGTTACAGACATAGATGACTTATAGTTGAAAATCTGGAAATAAGAGGGCAAAACAGTGAGTGGATTAGACCTACCATTGCAGGTCCGGTCATGAGCAGAGAGCAGCCGTGACAAAACTCTCCAAACTTTTCCCAGTAGTGTTTGCGACAGTACAGCTTGCCATCCTTCTCGTAGTACCAGTTATTCAGGTGGTCACAGCATTCAGAACACCTAAGAAGAAAAGTTACCATCATGGTTAAAGCTGCATTACATACAACATGAAGACCAATGACCACAGGAATTTCTCGCATAGAAACTATCATATTGAATGATGTTATGGCAAAGTTTTATGTTACTTCTACCTACAAACTCACGTTTGGAGACGGCATTTGCAAGATAGTACTTCAACTCTCAACTACGAACACAGATTTCATCTTGTCCATCAATTTACAATTTTTTTTTTTAAAGTGTAAAATAAACACAGAAAGTGTTCCTGCAATCCCTTAAGCTTGAATTCATCTTTACAACTAAAATCCCACCAGAGATTAAATTCATGTCAGCAGCACAGACAAGAAATGGCTAATTACTGAACTGAATTCATCCGCCTCCCCTATACTACTTCACTCAGTGTATGGTTGATGGGTGCTGCAGTAATTCCAGCCAACTATGGTGCGAAGGCAGAATGAACGCTGATCAAATCACCAGTCCAACAGAGGACAAAAACAAGACAAAAACACACACACACAAACATTCGGACTTGCAGGCAATAACCAACTTCAAATGCATGTATTTGGGCAAAAAATTCCCCCAATTGTGAGGTCACAGCCATAAACAATATGACACCTAATCAATACAAATTATAACATTTTTGCAATTAAATGCAGTATTGTGGATGATCAGGTGAACATACTGCATGTCCTTAAAACAAAACACAAGTAGGGCGGAAACAGAGAGCCTGTTTTAGTGTGAGAAGAAACTGAGCATCAGTCCTTTGATACATTTTTGGAATTCTCTGCCTTCATATCACATAAATATCATACCACCCAGCCATGTTAAATAGCCAGCGCTCGTATAGAAACCATCAATCACACGACACTTTCCTACTCCGTGGCTGGATGAGGCGAGAGCACTAGCTAGCGGCGTTTTCCACTCAACGACACCATGTACTCTTTTCTTTGTTTAACAAGGTGTAAGGCACAGTAAATACCTTAACTCTGAGATGTGCGGGGTCTAGCATGTGTGCTGTTATTACTGCAGTGTTACAAGAGTAAAAAAAAAAAAAAAAAATTGTTCCACTGTTAAAAAAAAGGGAGGATTAAGCAAGCCTTTGCAGACAGTGGATTCACAAAGGAAAGGGTTATTACACTCTACACAGTGACACTAAGGCTGCCAAATGTCAAGGCAATTTCCAGCACCCTAATGGGATCCAGGTCGTTTAAGGAAATATGAACACCACTGGGATAGCCACCTATAGACAGGCTCAAATCAACTCTCTGCAGGGGATCATCCGCTTGTTTATCGTGGACATACTGCTTGCAATCAGTTCAAACTTCACATTGCTCAATCTGTTCTTCTCGGTCAGCGTAAACGATATGTAGCCACCCTGTCAACCTCGAGGTCAAAAAGTTTTAACTTTAAAAAACTACAACTTTGGGATCACCCAGGAGGCAGCATCATTTCCTCTGGACACATTCTTAGGAGAAAAAAAAAAAAGTACTTCTATGCAACTATCCTGTCAATTTTCCTTTGACTGTTCCTCCATCTGCCGATTGACCCGAGATGTGATCTAAGAAAATATTTGACAAAGTAAGGGGCCATTTACACCTACAACATAGGGACATAGTGTTCAGAGTGAGGAATGCAAAAGCTGCTAGTGAACTGGGAAGCACCTGCAGGCTACGACCGTTCCTTGAACAAGCCGCACTGGTTATGCAGAATGGCGGCAGCAAGTTTGACTACAATTGCATATGAACCACTCCATCAGAGATTTGGTTACTGAAGCGTCTGCTGTTGGTTTTTTGTTTTTGCACGATTCAGACTTTGCAAATGTACAACCAAACCCTAACCCTTTGTTTTACCAGGAATACTTGCAGAGATAAAGTATTTAGGCAATTACGGGCAGACAAATGGATCTCGGGGAATGATATTTGCAATTGAATAAGAATGTTAAGGTGTTTAAAGGCATCTACTGAAAACCAGATTTAAAACAGCTGGCATGACACAATACACTGCTTGCTTTAGGTAAAGCTACAATGATAATCATCAATCTGAAACTGGTAGTTTTTCTGGTCATGGTATTTTGCCACTTTAGATAAAACATCAGTTGTTTTAATGAGAATATGTACCTTAAATTACAGGCTGCAGCATCTTTATATGCAAAGGAGCCCCGTCTATCACATTGTTCTCTGCACTGTAGGTAGAGTTGATCCAGGATTATTGACTTTGGCACACATTCCAGATATTTCAGAGTTTTTTGGCGTTACTTAAGAGGGAGCCGTCTTTCAAGAGAAGACCACCACATGTTGGGGAGAAAAGTACAGAGCGGAAAGAATCACAGGTCCGGAGGCTCTATCCCTGTTTTTACTATTAGTTGGCCTTCATCATAATGTGCTTATAACAAGAGTGTCAAGAGACAATCTGTTCCTCCGAGATGAAAACATCCAATTTGACTGAGGAATGATGACATTATCTTGACACATCACACTGAGAGGGAATAATGAGTAGGCAGGCTGTTCTACGAAATCCAGAGAAAAATGACACAAAATAATAAATTCTGTACATATCCAAGTTTATACACATAAAAACATCGACGTTGTACACAGTGTACTCTGGATTTGTCTGAGGTTAGCTGGGATGGACTCAAGCTCCTTGCAACCTTTGTGCTGGTATATGAGATGAGATGAGATTAGATGGATGGATGGATGGATGGATGGATGGATGGATGGATGGATGGATGGATGGATGGACACAATTGCTGGCACATTCTTAAAGCAGAAAGTAGGAAATGATTGCTGTAGTAAAATGTCAAAAGTACATTGTACTTGCAGAACTTGAGAAATTTGACTTCACAGAGTTTGTCGATTTTATTTTTATGTGAAACTTCCACTTATTATTGACAGTATATTTGAGGACATTCAGCATTAACAAAGCTGGTCGTGATGAAATACTGAATCATGTGTCACTTTATGAGGCAACATGAAGTCTATCGGGATGTCAATACAAACACACAAGACTGAGAAGTGGCACATAATTATGTGACATCACTACTCAAACTGTGCTATTAAACAAATGCACATAAGGACAAAAATTCAGTATGCAAAGATGATGAATGTTTAAACATATCTGTTCATGTGCAGCAGAGAAAACCAGGTTATTTATCTTTTCCTGCGCATGAAGCATTCCTTAGGCCAAAAAAAACCCCCTGATAAACTATAATTATAGACCATTATATGACTATAACACCTAGATGAAGTGATATTAACATGCTTATGAAAACACCTTACTTCCCTCTATACGAGTTGTGAATGAAGGGCGGGCGTACTAAACTCAGGTGGTTGTTCAGAGAACAATACAATCCTCCTGCCTGCACAAACACTACAAAGTCAACATTGCTCATTTCCTCAAATCCACATTCCTGCTGGAGTATATTCTTTTGATGGCGAGTAGAGATAGTAAGAGAGAAACCTTCACAAGTGGCCTGCAGGGACCGGCAAAAGGAGGGGGGGGAGGTGGGGGTGTTTCACTATTAATGGGACTCGTTATCTCAGTGTGTGACTGGTGTGTCTGCAGTGATTCCATAAGATATCTATAGTCTTAAAAGTGAATCACAAGATAGTCTGCAGACATTGAAGATTGAATAATTGCTAACATTAATATCCTAACTTAATTTCATACCTTGGATGTACGTTATAAAGTTAGTTTTTCATTATCTTCTGCGGTTGACTGAAAAAACACTGAACTGCATGAAAGGTGTTGAATTTAAGATGAACTGAATTAAGCTTATATAAAATGCAAACATAAGCCTTTGATGTCAGCAGGTAGGTGAAAATGAGGATTAAGGCCAAGAGACAGTCATGAGTGGCCATTTATTACTTAAAAAAAAAAACATTCTGTAACCACATGTTTCTCAGTCTCTGCGTTAACTCTCATGTTGTTGGTCACAGTGGCCTTTAGCCGGTGTAGACTGGGATTGGAAAGAAAACTAACAGTTGTTCATCAGTTTTCAGGTAATTATCCGATGAATTATTATCATGTTTCTGAAGTGCGCACAACTTAAGGTAAACCAAATTTAAAAAATATTATTTGTGTTTCTGTAATTTGTCAATAAACCTTCTCGTGTATCTGTAAGTGAACCGCTTCATTGCAGAAAACCTAGCCTTGCATAGATCATCAGCATATATTCAACCCACCCCTGCATTGTGGTCCAGCATGAAGATAAGATCTGCAGCACTCCACAGTCTGGGAGAAGAATAGGATACGAAATAACTAACTTTCCTTGGAATAAAGTGACAACAAAGCAGCACTCCGCGTCTGAGACAGCGCACTCACATCTCTGAATCGCTGTCTAGGAATGCAGAACGCAGCAAAGTCCAACACGCCATTACCTATAGGGCTCAATAATGCTGCAAGGTTTACTGGAACAAGAGTGACGTCAGCTCTGAAGAATGTCAAAGTAGGTGGAGGTACAAGGAGGGCAGAGTGGCAGCATGTGCACAATAGAGAACAGGAACACCACAGGGAATCACTACGGCAAGGACATTCTTTTTAGTGTACTTCAAGAGTTACGCAACGCAGATTTACACGGTGGTTGGGGTCACTTAACCTTTATATGACTTTAAAGAATAGAACATTACATGCAAAAATAGTAGTATTAAAAAAAAACCGTAGACATCAGTGAGTAGCCCAGCTGCTTCTGAGTCTTTGCGTCTGAGATAATACAAGTAGCAGTGAGACTTGGTGAAGAGTCAGCATTTGGAAAGAGCGAAATCCAGGTTATGTAAGGACACGGCGAGACTCTGGCTCGAACCTCAGACACAGACATTTCAGAAGACAGAAACAGACAACCCAATCAACGGTAAATTTATTCTATTCTTAGACTCTCTTGACAAGCCAGAGAGATATCCAGAGCCAAAACTAGCTAATTTTTGGATTAACTTCTCAGCATGTGACCTCCAAGAGATGAAAAAGGTGCACTCTATGAGCTTCATTTTACATTTTGAGACATCCAGTTTTATAAGGTTAAAGGTACTAGATACATGAAGTCATTCCTTTATGATCTTTGGTTCTAACGGTGTATGTTTCCATTCACACTTTTATACTTCTGTGTTTATTATATACTTGCCTTTATGCTTAACTTTCTATTTTGGGTTTAATTACTTTAGTAAATCAACAGCTGACTATGCTATTGTAGTACTTTACCTAACAAAGAGAATATCTTTGGTTTAAGACCAGACTTGGGAGGTCTTGTCAGAGTTTACATGTTCCCCCTGAGCATGCATGGTTTTTCTCTGGGTCCTGTTGTATCTTGTCATAGTCCCAAAACAAGTATTTGAAGTTAATTGACTACAAAAGAATGAATGTCTTTGTGTTTTCTCTGTGATGCACTGGAAACCTGACTTGCCTCCCCGACAGTGACCCACAGTCAACAAACTTCATTATGGGTACACTATATATTTATACACAAACAATAAATACATTTGATATTTGTACTGATTACCTAACATGAGTTGACTTGCTAACAGGATATCGTCAAGCAAATTCTATGTTTGGTGTATTGTAATGAATCTTTGTGCATTTCAAACACTAAAAGAAAGTAGAGTGTGGATGTTAAATGTGTGTGACTGCCTGTTCTTCTCTGTTTGCCAGATGTAACCTGCTGACCTGCAAGGAGTGTACCCAGTCAGCTTGGATGAACTTGGACAAAGCTGTATAGAAGATGGGTGGAGAGATTACCAGTTCTTTTACTGGAACTACAATTAAACTTGATTGTTGTGTCCAGTTGTTTTTGTGTGTGTTTCATTTATGCTTTGTGTGGTAAAGCAGTCTGTAAAATGTTTATGAATAGAAAGCGATTGGTATCGATCATTTCTGGTTATTAGTTCAACTACTGCTGGACTTTCTACTCCTTACATTTGAAATGGAGCGATAATCCTGCGCAGTCAGCTGAATCCTCACATGACACTTGTGTCCGGCAACAGTTTGATAACAGTTTTAGAACAGCCTGAGCCATGTAATCTCAACTGGAAATCAGTGAATGTCTACTGTCAAAACTTTGGAAGTGTGAAGTGAACCTGGACTGAGCGCAGTCCAGGTTCACTTCTCCACACACTGATATCTCACCACCGGGCAGTGACCTGTGAAAACCACATCATGTCCACCATGACAATCATTAAGCTTCAGAGAAGAAAGAGACAAAGTCCTCATGACAGATCAATATCCCAAAGCCCTAGTCCCCCCCATGTAAAATTCTGCCAGCCGTGACAGTGTCAGGAAAAGCACAATATGTGGAACATTTTGTCTGGAAAAGCACAGAAACAATGGCAATCAGTTACTTTCTGTGCGGACTTAAGGTAGAAGCTTCTGGGAATATCTACAAGGCCATTTATAGCTACACAGAGTGAGAGAAATGGGGCAAAGAGAGGGGGGGGGGGACCCCTTCCCGATTGTGTCCATGTCTATTTTCTTTCCATTTAAACACTATACTGACTACAGTCCAGAGGATTGGAAGCATGTAAAATCCTAAAGTGGCTGCACTTACTGAAAGCAGGAGTTGTGCCAAGTGTCCTGATGGACTTTGATGTGAAAGGAGTCTTGGATTTTTCCTCCACATCCCACACAGTAAGAGTGACCTGCGAAGCAAGATATCAG
This sequence comes from Parablennius parvicornis, assembly GCA_900302745.1. Lineage (NCBI taxonomy): Eukaryota > Metazoa > Chordata > Actinopteri > Blenniiformes > Blenniidae > Parablennius > Parablennius parvicornis. The sequence continues at coordinate 29,026 of OMNM01031118.1, forward strand.
CCTTTAATTAACAGTAGGCAGTAAGACTGGTTCAACCAAAAGGCAATCAGCAAACAACAGGTTCGCCCGCACATGCAATGAAAGCAAATAAAGACGCGCTTTAAAGGCGCTACATTGAATCCAGCCGCGGTGTAAAACGACAAGCGAAGGGAATCAATGTGTAACATCACCTCGAGTGTAGAGTTACAACCTGAAAAATACCCCATACCTTCTGTTTCCTCCATTTACTTTGTTGAAATGTCGTCGATACTCGGGTCTTTTCACAAAGGTCTCATGGTGGAGAGCTGTCATGAAGCGCTTCAATCCGTGACTCCTGTCCGTGTCTCCCAGCGGCAGTCCCGGACCCTCCGTCCTCAACGTCTCGGGAACAAACAAACGTCTTGAAAGCTCCTCAGAAAAACACCGGAGTGAAAACACTCCAGGATGGATGGAGCCGCTCTCCGCCGCTGGCAGGACAACTGACGTAATGCAGTCTCCAAATTCCTATACGGAGAGCGGAAAGGCTCAAAGCAGCACCTGGAACAGGGAGGAAGCGGAAGAACGCCTGCAGCCTGCACACACGTGGCGGTGGCGCCATCTCGCGGCCGTAGGCATACTCTGCACCTGACCAGAACAAAGCTGCCACAAAACATTTATCTGGAAATCCAAAACATATCGCCATATATAACATATCTATATCAATATCTATGCTATAGCGATATGTTTTGGAAGTCCAGTTAACCATAGCTATTTTTGTTTATTATTGCCTTACTCTTCAAAGTGAGTTTAATCATCA
>OMNM01031120.1:0-13483 GCA_900302745.1 Parablennius parvicornis
AAATCTCTGCTATTAAAAGTTCTAAAAGAACTACATGCTTTAATAAAAGTGAAAAACTAAATAGTGATAGTGAGTTTAGAGTGTGTGTATATATATATATATTCACTTTGAAATCCTAAGTTCATGTTCATCATAATCAATATATCAATATATTTGATGTGTTTTGTCTGCTCTGTTGGAATGAAGTGGAATTAATCAATATAAATACCCTCAGCATGAGGAAATATGGTATGAAAACACAAAGTTTGAGCGGAAAAAAGATCAAATGAATATAAAGCATTGATTAATCTGATTCTACCCTTGCTCTGTTAATGAAGTAGATTTAATCAATATTAATATTTTCCTTATGCAACAGCAACAGTTTATTTATTATACTCATATAGGTTGATACAGAGTAAAATATTAGCACAAAAGCACAAAGTTATTAAAAGATATTGTTGTTTTGAGGAAAAAATTAATTGATGTAAAGCAGAATTTTTTTTTAAATATAACTTGCCTTTTTAAGCTAAAAGCTAATATTGAAATGTGGAGAATCCAAATGCTGTGGGGGTAAAAATTAATTTTTTTGTTGTTTTTGTTTTTGTTGATTACATTGATTTGATGTGTTGCATCTGGTCTATAAGTGAAGTAGTAATTACTAAGACAGTTCTAAGGATAATTAGTTGGGCTTAATGGCTAATTGTTCCTTTCTGCTCTCACTTCTTCCATCTGCTTATATCCAGAAACAACAGCTGCTTTAGAAATAAATGTAAAAACAATATTAATTACATTAAATACTTTATCCTCAAGCAGCAAACAATTGGGCAGCTGGCCTTGAGTGTTCTGGATGCACTGATGAGGGATCTATTTTGTTTCTTTAGTTTAAAAACACTTAAAACTAATATAGGGTTACGATGTAACCGTGGTTCTCTGAGTGAAGAGACTCGCTCTCCAGCTCCAGCTAGAAGATGGATCGGTAAATAAATAAATAAACACAGTCAATTAGCATTTAGGGAAGGTCCAGATTTATTACAATAAATGAAAATAAATAAATTAATATATATTGGGGGTGGGGGTGGGGGGATTTGAAAAATAATTAGAATTAGTTTAGGAGTATACATAGTATAATACTTTCTAATTAGAATTTACTTTGAATGTTCAGTTCACTGGATTGTTTTCTGTCTGCAGTGTAGTAATATTTTCATTGTTATTGTTGTTATTATTACTATTATTGTTATTACTAGTACTACTACTACTACTACTAATTTAATTTTATGTAACAATGAACATATGTCAGGAAAAATATGACTTAGTAAGTAGACTAAGTGTTGCATGTTCTCATTTACATCTATCTATAAACCAATGCAGACTCTGAAGACCTTATTAACATAATTAAAGTAATTTTGATCCATTGGTAAGTACATTCTGTAAATATTGAAATGTTTGTGTTCGTCCTCATCATTTTCACTAATTCCGAACTCTTATACGCACACTGTCTTGAATGCAGTGACCATATTATCTCTAAGGTTTATTTCAAAATAGAAGAAAGTCTAATTTATATATTTTTCATACCCTTTGAAAATCTAAACTCTCTGTCCTCTTACATGTGCTGTTATTCTGCATAAAATATGTAGATGTGGAGATGTAGACTATATCGTGAGTAGTCATGCAGCATGTGTGTGCACCTGATCATGATTCCTCTCTTTTAACAGTCTCTTAATGGACATTATGTGTAGCAGCATGAATGTAATTAAACCGCAATGTTGATGTGTGCATGAGAATCATTTGAAGTAGAACTGTGTTTGACCAAGTAATGGCTGTTTACGGCTCTCTGGGCACTTCTCTGTGACCCGGAGTCCTTAGTTTACTCTGAGTGCACAGTTGCGCTTCATTACTATTACATTTGAAAAGGTACATGCAATCTGTCATCACATAATACATTATGGATCTGTAATGACTTTGTTATGAGGGTGTTACCCACACAGTTCCTTCAGATGGTGCTTCCAGCCCTAAGCTTTTCAACACTGCGCAAATTGCACAGTAGATTATTACATCATGATAATTTCGCCTGTAATGAGCTCATAAACTGCTTTTAATGTCTAATGGCCAGCGCCTGGAAGAGAAAGGAACGAGCTTTTGCTAAAAACACAGGGCCTGAGATATGACGCTCCTGTTATAGCTCCACAAAAGTGACAGAACGAGAGTTTACAGTGCACCGCAGGGAAATTATATTTTTAAAATTAACCTAGAAGTAGTCGAAGAAGCAGTGAGCACAGGTATGCCCGTGCTTTATTCCCAGGCCTTTGTGACAAATGCTTCTCCAAACTGTTACGACCCTGATACTGTTGGAATTCGGAGGCTGCCACCTTCAGGAGATGCTATAACTATCTCTGCAAATCCTTGAGCCCAAATCCTCCACTGCCTCATTTATGAGGACAGGTAAGAAGCCTTAGTATCCAACAAAATGCTTCACATGGATTTATCAGAAGCTTGGCCTTACTTTATTATTCCACATCTCATTTATCTTCCCGTCATACCGAGAGCCCAACAAAATAAACAGTCCCTTGAGTATTGCATCAGGATAGCAGGTCAAAAGTTAAACAGGTGGTGTGTGAGTCTGATGGGAATATACAACGCTGCACGAGCCCACAGTTTACCGCAACGCATGCCTTCACAATGGTAAACCTCATTCAACATTCAGCGCTGATACTTTGAGCTTTCTCTTTTAAAGGCAGAATAATTTACTTCTGTTTATGTGTTGTCATGTGCTGTTCTCAGAGGCTTCGTAAATCCATCAGCAAAGATTAACTTTGCATCCTCACCAGATATGTTTATGCATTGCCTGTGCTGTACATGGGTCAGGTGGGACCTCGCTGCTGCTCGCTGGCTCTTGTAATAAGACCGTCCTCAGCAGAACAGAAAGAGAGTTACTGAATGCGGCACTGCAAGGGAAAGGCTTGACATGGTGGAAACTATGTTTATTTGCTTGCTAATTATGAAATGCTTGAAAGGATTGATACCAAAGAAAGGTCTGTAGTAAGTTTAAGGTTTAGTTTAACAGAAAGACAGTAAGTATGATAATCTTTATGTAAACTTCAGTGTTTTTCTGTGTTCTGTGTATTTCTAGTGTGTGATATTCATAGTGTTTCCAGTTCCCGCAGATCTTCTTTGACATTTTGTGAATTTCATCATGTATCTTCTTTCATTTTATGAAGTTATTTTGTCATGACCTGGAAAATGTCACTTTTCTGTCACATTTTGTCTGATTTCTTTTGTGTTATGGGTTGTTCCTTCATTTTTCACTTGTGTGTAAGTGTATGTTCTCGCATCGTGTTTTCAACCTTAACCCCTGATTATTTAAGCCGTTGATCATTTTCACTCCCTCTCTATATCAGCAATTCATCCATTTTCTGTATCACTTTATCTTAACTTCTTTATGCTCTGGTGCAACCTATATGTATTTTTGATCTCTTCATAACACATATAAATGAATGTTTATAAATGATAAAACATTTTTTATTGAAAATAATTATTATCACTGAACTCACCCCACCTTGTCTATGTACAACATCCTATAAATCACACAAATCTGTGACTGGATTTCTGTAAAATATAAAATATAAGAATTGATTCACATTTAAAATCATTCGGTCATTAAAGGGTATATATGTTGAGTAGCTACTCTATGAATTCATGCGAGTAAGATATAACGAGTTACTTGTGATAGAAACACTTGCATTACTTTCTCTAAATAAGGTCTGCATTATTCATTTACTGTGTTGTTGTAGTGTTGCCATGACAACCATTGAATTGTCCTTTTGATTGATTAACCTGAAGGTGTCGATATATGCACCTTTTTTTAAATCATCTTAATAATCATTTAAACCATTAAATACGTGTACAAATTCTTCTTATTTGCATGCAATATAAGGCATTTTAGAAGATGTTGACAAATTAAATATTAATAATCATATGCTCTAACCACACTCTCATTTTCTTGCAGAAGGCAGCTTAAATTAACATTTGCTTCTCATTTAGCCAGAATAATTGTGTCATTGTTGCTGCTACATTACAGCCTCCTATTGGAAATGGATTTTTATTCCAATCAGATGTCAGTGATGTTTGAGATTTTCCTTATTATGCATGTATTTGTGTCTCGGGCTACGCCGGCTCGGTTGTGAGCTCAGGGAAAATTAGTGTTAAACTAGTTCAGATTTGTTTCATGGGAGAAAAATAAAATCATAAAAACCTTGATGTGTCCTGACTGAACTATTGTTTTGTTATTGTCTTTATTCAAAGCTGACAATATCTTTTCCAACTCGGGTTATTCATCTTCTCACTGTCAACCCCTCTCTCCCTGTTCTACTTTGGAACAGAGCAGCCTTTATTTGAACCATGATGCTTATTTATCAGCTTCATTCAAATCTTCTAGATTTATTATTTTTTTTTATTTAATGGATGCTTTATCTTTTATTACAAGGTGGGGAAAATGCACAACTTTCTTTTATAGGTACAATTTGTGCTGCTTCTTCGATTTCCACTCATTAATGAGATCATGCACCTATAATGGCGTTCTTCAGCTCCTGTGGGGAATCAGCTCCAATCAGACCTCAGCACATTTGAATCTCTCCATTCAGCAAGACAGCGGTAAGTCTCAGCCGCAGAACGAATAGACTGTGAACTGTTCCCAAACAAGTGAGATAATCATTCTCTAATCTAACACTAAACTCTCTGTTTTGCACTCTCCTGATAAGTTGGGGCTCCTGGGTCTGGCAATTTATACAACCTCTAAGGATTATTCTTTTACATCTAATTGGCTCATAAAGTGAAAACAAGAATGGGATCATCATCAAGCAAACGTAATCCTTCCTTCTTAAATTTACTATCACTTTATTTCTGGTTGGTAGAGCAAAATTCATTTCCAAGCTTGTTGTTCAGTTCTGTTCTCCACTGCCAGTCCAGGAAATGTTCATTTGGAACACCATGCATTTGATTTTGGAGTTATTGTTCGGCATGTTAGTGTGACAGCTGTCCTGCTCAACACAAGAGCAGAGGAAGGTTCAGGAATTTGGTGTATGAACCAGTGGTGCAAGGGCATTGGCTGGAGCCCCATCAGATGATGGTTGTTCATCTACACAAAATCATTTCTGACAGCTGACTTGATTCTAGGCTACACTTTTCATGTGTTACCACATCTTCTTTACCAAGATGCTCCCTCGCTGCGATCTAGAGAAAATCATCCATCCAAGTCCTTGTCGTCCTCTATGTATTGGTCCAACCATATCATTTTGAATATTTCAAAGCATGTTTTGGTCAAATCTTTTAGTTTGATAGGCAGCAACAAACCAATAAAAAGATTCCTGGTTCAAATCAGGGTATAAATGCCTCATTTGTCTCCAGTAGTTGGTTATGTGAGTTTTGATATCTTCCTTTGGGGTTCACGTTGTCACATGACAATACAACAAACATTTTTTTTCATGGTTCTCCTTGTGCTTGGGTTTGGTTAGTTGGTTGGTTGGAGTGGGTGGTAGTCTATCTCAACACGTGACTTGTCCAGGATCAACTCTGCTTTTTATCCAACGTTAGACATCTTAGCTTCCGTCCCTTGTGACCTATGATTATTGGTATTGAAACGTACTGAGGATCGATGAATTGAAAGACTGTCTCATATCGTTTTGTTAGAATGCAAGCAGAATACAGACAGAAGATCGAAGAAAAAAAAGATACTGTCAATATTTCCTTTGTCATCAACTTCTATTATATTTTGTGTTTTATGGGAAACCAATCTAACAGCTAAAAAAAAAACCCAAAAAAACAACCAACATAAAAAATAATATTTAGGATATTTTTTGACTTTGAAAATTCACAAAGGGTTTCATGTGAGCTTTGAGGCTGTGTCTGTGTGATTGAGTAAACTCTCCAAAGGGAGAGAATGTCCAAAGTCAGACATGATTTGACTCAGTGGGTCGCTGTGGTGTTAACAGAATGACAGATGCTGCTTCTCAGAGTTTCATTTACCACCTCAGCTGGGAAACAGTATGGGAACAGAAATATTGATGGAAGCGCTTTCTGAAATACCCCGTCGCACCTGACTTTTCGCTCCTTGTGTGGTTGTGGATTGTGTTTGAATGACAGATAATTTCACCCAGTCCTACCTCAATTTTCAACATTCTCGCAGAGCCATTTACTGTGAGGGTCACCTGTTTCCATTTGCTGCAGGCACTGATGAACATGTGGGGCAAGTGTGCCGTGCGTAGGTATTTGTTTATAATGAAACCATTTACATTCCAGAGGTTGATCCAGTCACTGTGAAGATACAAAAAGAACAAAAGTAAAAGTTTGTGACTGTTTTTTTTTCCCCAAGCTATTCATACAAAACTCTCCGAACTGCACTTTAAGGATACAGTGGAGTTGATACAATACCTGAGCAAACGTGTTCGTTCTACACATTAGTTTCTGTAAGGCGTCTGCTCTATTTATCTTTGTCTGCCTGTGGATCCCTCTGTGACCGCCTTTCTACTCCTGTCTCCTAAGCCGAATGCTAATAAATTAACACCTACCCACTGTGCACTGCCTAAGGACTTCCTAAGTACTTCATCACCATGGTTGTTTCTCATTCACTTTTACTAAAGTGATTTATCAGGCCTCAAGTTTAACTGGAGTACCTTGTTTCTTTTACTTAAGGGCATCCACAGTAGTGCTTTGTGCAGCTATTTCCTCTCCGTAGAGTTATTATTGGTCGGAAGTTGGCTCAGATTTAGCTGCAGATGTCACTGTGTCTGTTAGTTGCATAGCCAATATTCACTCTCAGCATTAAACCCTCATTCACCCGTTGGTCTGTAAAGAGTCAATTATCCAATTAGCTTTGGAAATTTAACAAACAAGACATTTCAGTGAGTGTGTTTGTAGTGTCACTTGGAAATTTCTGAATAAATATGAAAAAGATACTGATGCTTTCAGCTAAGAAGGAGAAAGAAATATTTATGTGTTGTGAATTTCATATATATCTGTTGTTTGCCTTGAATTATCCATACAGACACTGGACCTTTGAAAATAGGACGGACTCATAATGCGACTCAAATTGATTTAAAGTGCAGCAAGATTAGTAAAATTGTTGTTACTTATCCTACGTTTATGCAACTCAACGTCTCCGTTTGATTATGTCCAAAAAGGAAAAGGTTTTATTCATCAAATATAACTATAATGTATGCCATTACAAACAAGTGCACCACAGGGAAATGTCTTTATCTTTGAAGACCATACATTCTTTAACATTCTGCTGCATCCAAAAATGCAACAATTTACATAGTGCTACATTTATATCTCCGATTTCTGTTTAAAGATGTGAAATCTTCCAGTGTTTCTCTACAGACTGATGTAATAATGGCAAATCCCCTTCTCATCAAGAGAAACAATTCCTGCAGCCTCCAGCATGCACATTTTTTTAATATCCAACCACAGAGCATGGCTTTGATGGTAACGCTATTTCACTAGCAGTGAGATGACTTTCAGTGGTATGTCACCTATTCTATAGCTGGGGTCACAGTGTAGTGTTAGCTCCAATAACTTTGAGGACACTAAAGCAATCGGGAAGAAAGGCTACTGGAAATGTATTGTTTTTCTTTCTTTCTTTTTTTTCTTTCATTTTTTTTTATGTTTTGTAACTTGATCCTGTGGATGGATTGGACCCTCTTGGAGGCTGGTTTTGACCAACAAGCCTTGTGTTTGACACCCTTTTAATGTGCGCTTAAAACATTTCCTCTGTCTTCTTCATGTCCTGAACAGCAGCAGCAAGCTCACCAACATTAGAAGCGTTTCCTTCTCCTGTGGTGTTGCTGGGCTCATCAGCTAATGCTGTTCATCCACCTCGTCGCTTCATCTTTCACTCAGGGATGTTCTTTTTTTTCTTTCTTCATGTGCAGTATATGACTCTAAGATGTATTTTGTTTCTGCCCTTCAACTCTTTCTTCATTCCTTTCTTCTTTTGTGTTATGTGTGTTCATTTGGTTATTACTTTGGCACATTCCTGAAGAATGGTTGCTTTCTTGCGACATGACTGACCGTCAACAAGACTTTGACTCCTCATCGTCTTTGTCCTCCAGTGTGTGTACAAACATGAATATGGTGAATATGGCTCTACTCTACAAAGAAATCGATGCAGGAGCAAACCAGCCTCTAATATCAATCAAATTATTTGATGCTTTTTGATTTGAACTGGACTAGAGTACTTGAGTAAAAACTTTGAATTGGAGAGTAAAATGTACGATCAACCTTAATAAAGTTCATGCAGTCTTGTATCTGCATACCAGTTGTATACTCTGATACTCACGTTGTTGTCTTTTACTTGAGTCTCTGTGCGGTTTTGATGTAAAACAAGAAAGAAAATGGTGTGATTTCGATGTCAGCAACACATTGATTGTTTTATTGACACCCCTGATTGTGCATCTGGTAGAAGTTGAAGTGTTTCTCCAGATATTTTAAGACATCTCCCAACCAACCGCCACAAAAAATAAGTGACTAAATAAATAAATCAATGACTGCAGCATACATTAGCATTTATTTACTATCGGCTAGTTTAGAGGTTCCCAACCCCAGCTCTGGGACCACCTTGGGGTTGCTTCAGATCACAGGAGGGGCCTAAGGCTGTTCCTGCTCTGAGGTTGTCAAAATTAAATTTGCACATTTCAGAGAAAACGCAGAATAAGAAGCTTTCTAGACAGGAAAGCAGACTTATGAACCTGCTGCTTTGATATGGGGCTGCAGTGTAGTGTAGTAGCACGCATTCCTAACTCATATTGAGAAAATCTTTGGTTTGAGTCTGAGAGGTGTTTTGGTCCACAGTTCGCATGATTACCGTGTGTGTGAGTGTGATTTTCTCCACTTGGATCAATTCCAGTGCCCTTAGACTTGGTACAGAATATAGATGCATACTTTTTGGGTGCATCTGCTGCCATTTGGCTTCACTGTAATGTTCTGGCACATCAGACATTGAAGAGGGGCCCAGAGCCTTTATTGATGGGCGATCTGGTGGGAGAAAGAAAAAGAAACAAAGGTTGTGACCGACTCAGCAAGCTGATAATGGAGGATATCAAAGGTGTTTTAGACGTCTGCAATTCAACAGGGACCAAATGAGAATGAAGACCTGACTGTATCTGTGACACCTGCCCTGTAGATGCAGAAATAGAAAAATCCCTGTAATCTGCTAACAGTATTCCCCTAGAAACTAATAGCTTGCCTGCGGTGGTCATAATATCCTTACAAGACGCGAGTTGTACGTTCTGATAGCTTTATCTCCTGTGTTGCCAGTATCATGCAATATTCCTTGAGGGAGTAATGCACCTTTGGTAATCAATAGTGAGTGCACTGTGACCTGATTGTACTTTTCGCATGCAGCAGCAGTGTCTCTCTCTCTTTATTTTTTTTCCCTCTAAGCCCTCGGCTCTCCGGGGGAGACCGCTGCTACAATGGGGGGCAGATAAAGGAGAGGAGAGGGTGTAGAAATAAGCAATATCCTCGCACATGGATCGCATCTAACTCAGGATGTCATTTTCTAGATTTCTTCCTTTTCGTCCCACAGCACCGGACTGCCTGTAAAGACTCGCAGTAAACTCACATTGGCTCCTCTCACAGGAGCACATGGCACACCCTGGCACATACTGGAACAGCTCTTGATTTCCACAAACATACACGCACCAATGATGGGCGAACCATCATGGGGATATTAATGGAGTTGAGGACACAGATGGAGTCAATTGAGCTTTTAATAGAGCACCTCCTCTTCCACTGTACGGATAAATAATACAGCAGTCAGCAAATTTAGATCTAATAGATGATACTGACCTTTGTGGGTGGGGAGGATGGAAAGTGAGCAACGGGACAGCATGAGGCGGAAATTGAGGGAGATGCGGGGGAAGGTGGAGGAAGTGGGGTAGGAGAGGTGATGCAGGGGGGGATACACACAAGTGTCAATAGAAACAGGGCGCTCAGACAAAGCATCTTAATCAGAGTGCGACAAAGCGGTGATCAATCATAGGGATGACGATGTAGCAGCGAGTTGCAGAGCCAGAAAGGCCCTGACCTCAGCTGCACTGCAGATGGAGCAGAAGAGGGAGAAGACGGGCAGCACGAGCCCTCTGAGACTCCCCTCCTTTGCCGTTATCTTCTTTCTTTGTCTCATCTTTGTCTCTCTATCTCTCCCTCTCGGGTGCCTTGTGTCCTCCTCCAACGGTCTGTAGCTCCCTCTTTCTATTTTGATTACTCTCTGCTGCTTCATCTCTCTTTCTATCTGCCCCCCTTCTCCTCCTCCCTCCAATCCTTTCTTCCTATATTTCTGTCTGGTACCCACCATCTGTCATTGGTTGTCTTCCTCCGTCACCCCCACAATTCTACCCCTCTCATTTTCACTCCCTCAATCCAATTCAAGGAGCTTTATTGGCATCATAAGATGAATTTTACTGTCTCTCTGTCTTTTTTTCTGGAACATTTGTCTTCCTATTACTAATCCTTCCACATTTAATGCCACTCCACAAAACTCTGCTGCATCCCGTACTGCGGTCGGTCTGCATGAGGCCTGGGTCCACTGTCACTTCCATATTGGAGTCAAGGACAAGTCTACTTTATTGCCTCGCTCATGAAACAAGCAGGTTGAATGCTGCTCACCCCAGAATAGTGGAGACACGTAAAGGCATAGTCAGTGCAATAAAGAGTCTTTAAAAGTGACTTTACAGTTTGGAGGTGGCCCTGAAGGGACTTTCATGTATGTAGTGACACCATGTGGAAAAACTTTGCAACAGATTTAAACATCAGCATGTGAGTATGCACTGCTTATGCTGCATAAACTCCAACTTCAAATGGATTTTATTCAGTGAGCCTTCAAAGTAAAGCCAATATCTAGATTTTTAGCTCTTTGGAACACACCAACCCCCATATAATGGAAACATATGTGCATGCACAGAGGCAGTTGTGAAAACAAGGCCTCCCACTGGAGTCTTTATCAATTTCATAATGCATGTGTGCATTACATAAAGTGGGTTACTTGAACCCCAAAAGAACCTATAAGTCTTTCAGGGGTCCCAAATAGTTGCGCAGTAAGATCCCACCACACTAAAAACCAACAAAATAAGCTATGATCGATAATATTAATTGACACGACATCACAGTTGTCCTCAGATGTGCCAAGAAAGCCTGAAAACTGGAGCTGGAGCATCACAAATTCTCCAAGTTCTGACTTAAGGCATGATCTATTAGATCGAAGTCATCCTGTGTCTAACCTCAACTTGTAAATGCACATCTCGGATTTTCTAGTAGTTTTCCAAGACAGAAGTCAGCAGTTTTGTCAGAGTGACTTCTCTCTGGATCCAGGAAGTGACGGTGAGGGCTTAATGGGGTCGAAACAAGCCTAGGGAAGGTCATCCCATCTCTCTCTCTCTCTCTCTCTCTCTCTCTCTCTCTCTCTCTCTCTCTCTCTCTCTCTGTCTCTCTCTCTCTCTCTCTCTCTCTCTCTCACAAACACACACACACACACACACACACACACACACACACACACACACACACACACACACACACACACACACACACACACAAAGGGAAGGGTGTCGGTTCGAAGAAACACATGTGTTCAGTTAGACACCAAGAGGTGGATGTACACAGGAAGTAGAAAGATCTGGCCTTCAATGTAAAATAATCTTGAGCCACGCACTCCAGCACAGAATTGACAAAAATTCCAACTAAAGAAATGCATCTAAACATAGTGGACCTATTGGCCAAAACTGGCCCACAAGACGCTCCAACTGGGCCCACCAAACAAATTGTAAAAATTTCAAAGAAAATATTGTGGGTTTTATTTTTTTATTTTCCCAAAGTTTCTTAAGAGTAATGGACAGATCACATCCTGAGCTGAGATGTCAATGATGCTGCCATGAAAGATAGCAAACTAACATTAGTCTCAAAGCCATGCTGTCTGGGCGAGCGTTTTAAAACGTGAATAATGCAACAGCTACAGAACATTTTTGGGACATTTCATTGTATTTTGCACCAGAAGGTTTTGCTGAAATTGGCTTAATGTTGAGATTGTAGATATTTTCCATTATAATTGCTTGGTTTTGTGAAAATATCGACATTTTCAGCACATACACTCTGTGCCATAACAAAGAAAATTTTTATAAAGTTTAAATTTGAAGGTTATCATTGAAGTATTTCAGAATTCATTTTGGACGTAATGTCATGTGATTTATGTGATGAAGCGCTTGTTTATCGCTTTACAGTTCCTCTTTGTTACTGTCACATAAACTGGGAAATGGTGTCTTCCCAACTTGGCGTTATTCCTGTTCCCAGCTACAGGGATGCAGTGATGCAACCCAATGAGGTTGGTTTATTACACAAATGCTAAAAGGATGTAACTTATAAAACACTTTTACTCTGATTTAGCAGTCCCCAAAGTACTTTAAATTGTCTGATTCACTGATAACGTGAACATACCATTGAAGGCTGCTGCCATTTAAGGCAACGAATCCATCGAGTGGGAGCAGTTTGGAGTTCATTGGCTTGCTCAAGGATAATCTGTCATACGAGCAGGTATGTACTTCAACCTGAAACATTGTGATTGAGAACAATCTGGATCCTTGCTGTGTGGAGTTTGCATCTTCTTTATGTGAAGGTTTTTTAGTTTTCTGGTCTCAATCCACAGAAAAAAAAACCCCAGCATACTTAATGTAAAAATTTCCAACACGCAGTTGTCAACAAATGCAATTTAATGATTATGGATTTACAAATCAATATCCTTAATTTTGAAGCAAACTGCATTGCTGTGAGTGACTTTTGAATTAATGGCGAATTTCACTGCTAATGAGAGGTGACAGTTCTGCTTTAATTAGACTTGAAGACATTTGATGTGTTTGCTGATGAAGTAGCTTTAATCACTATATAGATTAATTTTTACTCTGTAGGGCATGAATGTCAAACTCATTTCAGTTTGAATCGGCATATAGCCCAGTTTTATCTCTAAAATGATTGGATGATAACCTTCAATAATGATAAGCCAGATTTTTAAATCCTTTAGTTCACTGCCAAAAATATGAATACACATGAAAATGTTTCTCTTAATCAACTTTATTTCGAACATGCAAAAATTACAAACAAATAATCTCACATTGGACAAAAGAAAAAGTCCAAAAGGGCTATTTAACAAGAGCTGACACGTTTAAAAAAAAAAAAAAAAATAGATACATGACATGTTTTAACAAGTGTTCACAACTGCTCTAGTTATTAGGAGGGAGCAGAAATGCTGTTTTAACAAGTGCTTACATCTTTACAATAAATATGAGGACCGGAAATGCTTTTTAAACAAGTGTTTGCACTTTCTATATACAGTACATATGAGGATCAGAATAATTGTTATCAAAAGCGTTCATAGCTATTCCATAGATATCAGGAGCAGAAAAGCTGTTTTCACAAATGTTCACAGCTTTTCTACATATATGAGGAGCACAAATGCTGTTTTAAC
>OMNM01031122.1:0-12407 GCA_900302745.1 Parablennius parvicornis
CACACTGTCGCCCAGGAAGAAAAGCGGATGTGAATGAGTGACTCCTTTCATTAAAAAGAGGCCTGTTTTTCAAGGATTTTCTCACTTTTTCTCTCTGCTGTTCTCTGGGCGAACTCACATCCGCCATGCTGATTAAGGAGTAGTGAGTATCTTCTACTTCACCTCTGAAACCACATTATTAAAAAAAAAAAATTTAAGTACATTCGGAAACATTTAAAGCAGGTTTAAAATAATACATATCGCAAAGAAAAAGTTGATTATCACTCTAAATATGTCCAAAATGTAGCCGTTTTTGTGTTTTATGGTGGTTGGCACAGTCTCAGAACTCCGTTTAGAATTCTTGCCATTGATAGTTTCTTGCTAACAAAATGGTATGAAAGACTGCATTTAAAGTGAAACATGGTATTATTAGACTAATCCGTCAGTAAGTGTTTTTTCGGAATGTAGAAATTACGTTTTTTATTTGAATTCAGTGAGTGATTTGTGATTTGAGCACTCGAGCTGACATCACGCCGGCAGTGTGCTGGTGAGACGCAGGCAACAGGTCCGGCTAAACCACTTTCAAAACCTTCCATTTCTTCATGTTCAGGAGTGCTTTTAAGTGTTATTTTATGCCGAAGTGGTGAATACATGTAGAATGTTTAGAAAATGTACGATACTGTTCTTATAAGATAAAATCGCTAGTGTACACGCAAAATAATTTAAAAAGGGAAAATTTGTGTTGCAGTTTTGAATGGTAAATCTCTCAAAGTGAGTTCTTTAAAGTGATTAGTGAGTTATTGATTTATTTTAAACTCATTACTATTTCCCGTAACCCATGAGCCTGTGAGGGGTTTTTTTTTATGGCTGTCATGTCATATGAACATTGTAGATGGGGTGACATCTAAGCACTTGGCTGTCATCTGACCACGGTGCAAAGTCTACATTCAAAGTTCTACTCTTCAAGTCAAGGAGATTCACCTTTTAAAAAGCACTGCCTGAGCAGAAAAAAACTCTTCTTTGTCATACGTATTGTTGACTGGTGTGCTTTATTCATAGCTCAGACAGTCAAGTCCACACCTACAAGGCTCATCTTCCATTTTCATCTGTCCTAATAAAATATTTAGTTCCTGCTAAACGCCTCAATAGGTTGATTTTAATTGGTTTTTGTGTCAGCAGCACACACATGCACACTAAAAGCTCCCTGTGTGTTCGTTATTCTCACACAATGACAGCTTTGATTGTAATTTCCTCTTTCTGCTTGCCATGTACCTCTGGTGGTAAAACTGCCTATCAGGCTACTTTCAAACAGCCACCGCAGGCCATTAAATCTGGCCTGATTAAGTTTCACACTTGATTATGTGCAAAGAACCGTATTTCTGATTGTGATTCGTGTGCAGATGTTTTGTTGGTGGTTTACTTTAGCGGT
The DNA here is from genome assembly GCA_900302745.1 of Parablennius parvicornis. Taxonomy (NCBI): domain Eukaryota; kingdom Metazoa; phylum Chordata; class Actinopteri; order Blenniiformes; family Blenniidae; genus Parablennius; species Parablennius parvicornis. The sequence continues at coordinate 1,409 of OMNM01031122.1, forward strand.
CTCATCCACAGACCGGACTGATGACCTCAGGTCAATCTTTCGGCAGTTTCTCTTCTAACCGCTGCTGCGAAAGAAGATTATGTAAACAAAGGGTCATCGAACTTTTTAGAAAATGAGCTGCTCTGCAGGCTAAGAATGACTAATTAATGCACCTTTCCTCAATAATTGTATGGTTTATCTTTAACCTTTCATCACCTTAATAATTACTATTTTTCAGTATTTTTAAAGTTGGTAAAAATGCTCCTTTTAAGGCTTTAATGATTCATAGAAGTTGTTTCAAAATGTGAAACTAACCACAATAAACATATCTTACAATTTCTTGCTAAAACGGCATGTTGATGCATTTCTTGCTACATGTTGTAAAGGCTTATTATGGATTAACTTCCTACTGGATATTTATCAATATACTGATATCAACTTGTCTATCATAAAAGACTGACTGAACTGCCATTAATCATGTTTTCATAAATTCGTGCTTTGCAAATTCAAAATTACAGAATTTTTAATTTGCAAGAAAACTACAATGAATTTGCAAAAAGTATGTTATTAACTCATTTTAATATCTAATCAACTGACAGGAAAGCAGCAATTTCAACTGGAACAACAAATACTTATACACAAAAAACATTAACGTAATTTTGTACGCGTTATCGTAACTCATATACTGTAATTATCTTAAAACTCCATAAGTTAACCTGCTATCGTGCAGTTTCACTGCAGTTGGCATAGGACATTTTCAAAGACATTTGCACATTTTGTGCACATATTCACAAGACATTTTGTGATGTTTTAAACCAAAATAAGTTGGTGCAGCTGTTTTTGTAATGAAACCATACACGTGTACAGAGAACAATATGCTATAAACATTTACAATGGCAAAGTACAAGGACATTCTTATAGACAGACGACCAAGTTGGATTGTTATTAGAGGTGACTGTCAACTAAAAAACTACCAAGTCCGAGGAAGATATGGATAGTGAGTTGACATTCTGGGGACTGTTTCCCACCGCCTACACAGACACAGAGTCAGGGAGATGTTTCTAATGGCTCTGAGCAGTGTTGTTATGTGAACTGGCCCCTTAAACTTAACAAAAGTGTTCCGTTGTCACTTAAAAATGTTGTGTAGAAGGGGCCTTCATATCAGGCTTTTTGAGATCCTGATCTTTCCTTGTGGCTACGGGGTGCTTACAGGCATCACATTTGGAACTCCTCTTCTGAGCTATAGACAAACGTATTGAACCACACCTCTTAAACACTGACTTTAAAAGCTAAACTAAAATCCAGGAAGGCATTGTGCTTTGCATTTTCTCACACATTGATGAAAGACTCAGTCAAAAACTCAGTCAGTCGGTTAGATTTCTGACCTCTTTGATAGTCAACTATGTAAATTGATTGATGTTGTTGCAACCTGGATGAGTTTAGAAAAAAAAAGAGATCAAGATACTCGTTGTCAGACTTTATTAAGTGCCAGAAATGGGTCGATAAACATATAAATGTCTCAGACAATCTGCTGATTCAAGCTTTTGTGTCTTTTCAGGCCTCCTTTTCATGGGTTTATATTGACATACTTGGTAGTATGTTGCCAAACCTTTGAGTAACCAATCATGCTGGTTTACCTGTTTGTTTAACAAAAACGTCAGTGATTAGAAGATACCAAGACATTATCTCAGCCTGGCTGCATCGTTCCATGTGGCGTTTGATCAACAAAGTACCTTGAAGACGTGCTTCAGTTTCTTCTACACGACACTCATCTGTCTCAGGGTCGTAGTGGGCTGAGGGTCATCCCAGCATACAATGGGTGACACACACTGACAAGTAAGCAGTCAATCAAATACCAAGAGAGAATCATAGAAGGTTTAATTCTCTGTTAGAGTCACTAATTTACTTAAGGCGCTTGTGTTTGGACTGTGGGAGGAAACCAAAACATCCACCAAGAGAACATACAAAGTCTAAACTACAGGGCCTGGAATCAAATCGTCAACTCGTCGTTCTGTGAGACCGTGAATTTTTCCACCGGCGGTGAATCCTAATGCCTCAGTTTATCGAGGCTTTGAAACGGGGACAGTGTGGGAATGATAACTTTCTTATTCTTGCTTGGCTGTGTACCGATGCACAAAGCAAGAAAGAGTTCCAAGACTTTTTCTTCATCGTTTCCCTTAACTCCGACCATATCTAACATCTTCGGGATGAACTGGAACAGAGATCGTCTGCTAGAATATGTCCTCCAGCGTCGGTGTGCTACCTCACAAATGTATTTGTTGTATGCAGATTGCAAAAAAAGAATTTTCCTATTTAAAAGGAATATGTGATTAATTCTCAAACTGTCCAAATTAAAGAAATGTAAATGATTAGCAGCTTAAATTATTTGAGTCGAAGTGCCACAGGGCAGAAGTTAAAATCACAAAAATCAACCGACTACACAACTTTTGAAATGCTGCTGGTGGGGTTTGTAATGACACAATAATACAAAAGTGTTTGAATTTATTGCAAATTATATAGTTGCGGTAATACTCAGCAATATTATCAAATCCTCGGCTCATTTTGAGCTGCCCTAGTGATTTGTTTTTGCTTAATAAATAATAGAGGACAAAACACTTTCTGCACTTGACATCTGTAGAAAGGCTTTGAACAATTCCCTCTCTTAAATTGTTGTTATTTTGATCGAAAATAAAATACAAAAGCAGCTTTTTAGAAAAAAAAAAACAGCTGGTGTATATTAAGGGAAAGAGAAATAGCACTTTTATCTGGAAGAATAAGTGTTCATCACAAATACTGTTATCGCAGCGTCATTATTGTATGTTCACATGATACAGTGAAGTCATAGTTTTTTAAGGAGGTAGTAAAGTAATCATCTTGGTTATGTCTAATTGTATCATGAAGGCAACTGCATTTACTGGAAGTTTTGTCGACTTTTGATCTGAAAGACTTCATCCGTTCATCAGAGCCTCACTTCATTCCAAATGACTTCATTGTATTATCAGATAATGGAGCTAAAATAACATTGTGTTTTACTTGTGGGTGAATAAAAGACACAAAGAGAACTTGCGTATGTCTGTCTGTTGGAGACAGTGTGACGAGAAACGTATTAGACTTAAACACAAAACTAACTTTGATGCCCCTTTTAACCATTTCTGTCTCTCCCACAGCCGGATCGTCCTGCCCATCTCCGTGGAGGAAGTAAGAAATTCTTTATTTTCCTGAACTCTTTAATTAATAATTGACGTGAAAAGCATGTGCACAGATTTAGGTCAATATAAAACTTTGGATCTTCTCTGTCAGATAGACATATTGATAGAAAAACTAATTAAAACTCTTACATAAAGAGTGTTTTCTGTCTTCTGCTTGAGATTTCCCTGTTGGTTCTTGGCGGAATCCCGTCACCATCTTACGGCAGGTCTCAAGATCTTCTCACGGGAATGCTGTTTTAAATTCTCCAAGCTGCTCGTCGGCATATTTCTGCCACCACGCTGTGTCTGATGACAGTTGGTTAAGGACAGAGCAGAGTAGGTGTAGTCCCTCTCAGTGAAAACATTTCACTTCTTATCAAGTGCAGACTTTTTAAAGAAGCAGCTTCAATCTCTTCACCTTTCATTCAGCCTTTCTCTTGAAACGGCTATATGAGTCCTTTTTCTTTTAGTCTCAACGCACTCATTCTTCATTTTAATCCCAACTATCCCAATTAACAACGCGCTCTTTGTTGTTGTTTTTCTTCCCTATTATATAAACAGAAGCAGGCGTTCCTTTAAGCCACCTAGACCGGCTTTTCGCCTGATCCTTTTCACAGTGTGACACGAGGGACACCGGCCTCCCGTGGGGGTTGAGTAATGAGTACAACATGTTGAGCTGGATCAGGTCTGAATGGAGCAGAGGGGTGTGCTCTGTACTTTGTGTTTCTCTCACCTGTGCTGTCATACATGACGCCTTAAAACGGATTTTGGAAACAAGTTTGGGCTGGTCAACGGTTGACGTTGTCCTGGAAGTTGAAAATCCGTTTTTGTCTGGTAATGGTTCACTTCCTAGGATCTATAATCAGACCGTCTGCAGGCAAAAACAAATTTGAACTACAATAAATCGTGTGTTTCAGAAAGTTCTGAAATTCTTAAGAAACACAAATGCTGTAGTTTCCATGTCAGGCCACTCATTGGTGCTGTGTTTCTGTAATCTGACCAAAAGAGTAATGCAACAATACAGTATGATTTGAATAGTGAAGGTTCTTTTAAACTGTCTTTCTTCATCGTATTGTCTCTCTCACCAGCCGATAAATGTAAGAGAAGTCTCAGTATATGCAGATGATGGTGAAGTAAATGTTAACGATGTTCACTTTAGCGGAGAAGTGATGACAGTGGGATTTTAAGGTGTCAGCCCCCTGTAGAGCTTGGAAAACAGGTTGACCAACATTGTTTAAGTCTATCCATCTTCAACATGTCATTCCCCTTTGACAAGCAGAGAATCTGTTCATTTGGGCACAATTAATTTCCCTGAAATTTTCATGTAGGCAATCATTGATATGAAGAGAAACCAAAACAAGCATTTTAGAGGTCAGTATAGCTCAGCTTAGTTCAGCTTTTTGGACAAGATCAGTTAACATGGGTTGCCTTTAGTCTTTATCCATAGAAATGAGCCCACAATCTTATTTATACCAAATTTATTAAGTAAATATCCATGTTTCATAGTTCTGTATTGTAGTTCATGTTCAAAGACTCCTTAAAGATCCTAACAATGATCACTTGAATATAAGTATATAAATGATTTCCTCTCTGCTACAGTGAACCATGAAGGATCAATGAAAGTAATCTGAAAAGAATACTGGTAATGGTCAAAAAAAGATCAGAAGGACTTGGAAATACACCCACTGTGCAAAAAAAGGACACGTCTGCTGCTGAAAAGAAAACAGCACACCTTCATGACGACCTGGTCCGACAGTGCAAAATAAGTTTTTATCCAGTCACAGTTCAGAAAAAAAAGCATAGATAGAAGTATCACAATTTCCTTCCTCCTTCGTCAGTCAAATACAGTCGTAAAGAAGTTTTTTTCCTATAGCAGCATTTTGTTGTCATACAGTGACATCTAGTGGATCCATCAAGGGGTATGAGCTGTTGTATTTTTATAAATACTTTGCCTCTTATTATATGTAGCATGACTAGGGAAGCAGCTAAAAAGATTTGCATGGTATAGTCTAGGAAATATGGTAATTTGTATCACATGACTGCTCCCGGTTCTCATGCCCCTCAGAGTATTTTGACATTTACACTTTTATGCCCCGTGGTTTAAGGCAATAATGCTGTTCACATCGCAAAAATGACTCAGGTCACCACTTAATTCACCGTATTGTCTATAATATAAATTGCATGGTCCCAGATGGCATGTACCGTATATTTTGTTATATATGTCATGTCTTGATATAAATTGCATGATCACACAAAAACCAACAACAAAGATTGTGAATTAAAGTCTGGAAATTATAGCAATATTTTGGTATAACACAAACGCATTTGTCCTCAAAGAATAATTGAAGGTGCAACTGGACTAGCTTTTAGCTTTTGAATGGGTATAGTTATTGTTCTGAGACCTTTTTTCTTGAGAGTTCAGTGGAGGCAGGTGAAAGCCGGGTCCCTTCAGCGACTCTAGAATGCTTATGATGATCCACTCTGCTCAAAGTGTGGCCGCCACACTCGTGTCAACTTCTATTTTGACAGAATAAACACCTGAGCTTGAAACAGTATTTAGCAAGTGAGCTGTAGTGACGTGTTATAAATGACATTAAAGCTTTGAAATATAAATGATGCTGTTACACTTTGTAGTTTGTTTTACTAGGTCTTAGAGCAACAGAAAGGTCTATCACTCGTTATTGTGCGACGTCTAGCAGTAGGCTGTTCTTTCTCTGACAAACCTGAAAGACCTGAACCTGAAGCACATCGTCTGGACATGTCGTCTTGACTTATTACCGCTCCTGGCCTCCGTTACGTCTGAAAGTCACCGACACACCGGTTCCACCCGTGGAGTCGCATTCCTCACACCACACGCTGGCTGGAGCATCTGCCACTAAAAGAGTTCAGTTGGTTCGATTTTTATGATCTGGAGCTGCTGGTGGCTGTAATGTCAACTTAAGTGTCATTTCAATGCAGATGTTTGAGAGCTACTCCTGACATCCTTTAACTTAACTACAGTTGTCGCAAAGCTTTTTTTTTTTTTTAAATGTGTGTTAAATAGGCGTGTGTGTGTGGGGGACTGCTGGCAGCAGTGATGTGACTCAGTCTTTCCAGTGTCACAACACTTTTAGCTGACTCAGGGCATCAGAAGAGGAAGAAAAGGGAGAGACCAGAACAGCCTACCATGCAGGTTTTCCAAGGCTGATGTGTGTGTGTGAGGGGAAACACAGGAAAGTGGTTAATTCACGGTCATTTCCCTGGAGTCACTGGGACGCCGAGGCGTAGATTTATGGTTTTTATGTTGCTTTTACGAGGCTGTCCTTTTTTTTTTTTTTTTTTCCAAGGATGTTCCTAGTGATTAGCTTTTCTGTCAACTAAACAGACATTTCAATTCGTAGCTTAAGAGTCTACAAATGGGGAAATACTAACAAAACAATCAGAATTTGGCACAGTTTGTGGTCAAGACCTACAAACACTGCCCCCATATTACATTCTGTGTATTAAAACATTTTAAGTCTTTAAAAACCATCCTGTTTTTCTGATATCAGATTTTAAATGCTGTAAAAAGCGCATCACTCCTTGCAGTATTCTAGACCAGGGTTGTCACACTGATTTTACGTCAGTGTGGTTCAATTTCTGTTCGAGCCCAGGTCAATGTCATCTTGAGTGGGCCAGACTGGTAAAATAGTGCCATAAATAATCTTTACATTTTAACTTTACTGCTTTTCGTTGTTGTGGAACAGAGTGTACGTGATGAACAATGTAGATAATTTCACAAAACCAAGCAAAAATGCCTACAATCTCCACATAAAATCAATTTTTATGAAGCCTTCTCATGCAGAATACAGTGAAATATCAAAAATACTTCTCCTATAGCTGTTGCATTCGGGGTGTTTTTACAAACCCTCCACCTGACAGCATGACTTTGAGGCTAGTTTGATACCAATGAGGTATCTTTTATTGCAATGTCACCGATATCTCAGCTCGGGCCTTCGGGCTGTTTTTATTCTCTAATTTTTGAATGAATGTGTTTAAAACAAAAAATCTAATAAAAATTTTACAATATGGTTGGTGTTTTGTCGGGCCAGTTTGACGGATCAAGAAAAAGTTCTCTGAAAAGAAAAAATAATGTATGTTGTTATTCGCATGTAGTAATTTAGCTTTTGTGTTCCGGGGACACTGAAATGTTAAACGATAGTTTTTAATGTATTCTTGTAAGTCAAAGCATTTTGCACAGTTTTCTTGGTCCACTCTGCCCTCCTTTAACAACAAGGAATAAAAATGTATGTTTGGTTTTTAATTGCAGCTGAGAATACAATATCACTAGCATTTTTTTGATATCATTTTCCAGGCATATTGAAACAATTAAATATAAGTTATATTGTCAAATCTACCAGTGGAAAAGTTTGGTGAGTTTTCAATTGTAAAATTATGGTGTGTTTGACATGAGGACCTCAAATTTCCAAAAGTCAGAAAACATGGCTTCTGTTTGCAGCATTTTGCATCTTTCATGCATGTTTTTGCATATTCAGCCTCACATTGATTTTACTTATCATGCAATAACATAGATGAGCCTCACAAGTTTATTTTATTTGAAAAATTCCCATCATATGGGCAAGATTAGACCCTTTGGGGTGCCAATATTGGCTCACAAATCTTATGTTTTACATTTCCCAGAGCAGATATTTGAACTAATCATAAACCCAGGGCTGTATTACCATGTTTTGACCACATGAAGGCAGCAGAACATTCAAACATCTAGAACATGTATGACTTAGGAAAAATTAGTAAGAGGCTGTTTCTATCTAATTTTATCCAATATTAAGTGAATACAAATCTGATCAGAATAGAGTTAAGTGTGGATCTTCCATGAATGATAATAGTGAAGGACATTGTTGAAGTCCCGCTGGATAACGTTGCTGTGGTCTGGTGTGTCTTTACAGTACCAGGTGGGCCAGCTGTATGCAGTTGCAGAGGCCAGCAAGAATGAGACGGGAGGAGGAGAAGGAGTGGAGGTGCTGGTCAATGAGCCCTATGAGAAGGAGGGAGAGAAGGGGCAATACACGCACAAGATCTACCACCTGCAGAGGTAGTTAGCACACACCCACACAAAAAGTATATTTGAGACATTCACACGTTAATCCCATTGTTGGAAGTACTCACGACTGTACATGTTTATAGTGTATTGTGTATATACATCTGCATGTATGTGGTTTCATGCACCTACTTTTGGCCCAATTTGAAATGCACATATTTTTCAGTGGTTCTCCAATTGCCATGTAGACAGACATTGTTTTCAGCATTTCTGCTGTGTAAATGTGAAACCTTTCTGAAACAAAAATGCAAAAAAAAAAAGTATTTTCATGAACTCTTGTCATGTGACCAGAGTCTAATTTTTTCTGGAGGAATCATTGGAAAGTAGAGCAAAAAATGTAATGCATAAGTTGCCATATAAATATCACCAACAACAGAATGAACTGCAATGCATTATGTTTTCATGCACTGAGCATTCATAACCTGCAAATTCAGAATTTTAAATATGCAAGAAAAGTGCAATTAATCAGGGCTAATTCATAAAGATTATGTGATTTCCCCCAAAAAACTCTTACAACACACACTCAACGACGACAATGAAAATTACATGTTTTGTGAAAATGTAGCAGGAGTGTTTTTAGTGGTGTGATATTTCTGTTTATGTGTGCAGTAAAGTTCCAAGCTTAGTCCGTATGATCGCCCCAAAAGGTTCTCTAGAGCTCCACGAGAAGGCCTGGAACGCATATCCGTACTGTAGAACCGGTGAGACACACACACACACAGACTTCATTTTAGAAGTTTACACAGTAATCTCATCGTTGCTTCCTTCTGTTCTCTCTCCTTGGATCCTCCCGTTCCTCTGATACAGTCCTCACAGTAAGTATTTTTTTCTGTACAACTCAGTGACTCCACCAGCCATAACATGACAACCAATGGCTTGTGCCTATTGATGTGTGGGTTTCTGTTTAGCCCAGTCATTGCAGTATTTTGACACCATAATGTGCAGAGCAAATTTTTTTTGTCATTAATTGTGTTGATTAATAAACTATATATTTTTTTTCTGTTCATGTGATCATTGATTGACTCTATATGTGACTGTCCTGTGTTTGCAGAATGAATACATGAAGGAAAAGTTCGAGATTAAGATTGAGACATGGCACAAGCCCGACAAGGGGGACGAGACAAATGTAAGTAGATACTTTTAAAGGCACGGAGCAGTTGTAAGACCTTTTTATTTTAGTGCAGGGCTTTAAGTGTGATCACATACAATTAATGTAACAGTGAGTCTTCTAATAAGAAATGATTTTAATAAGTAACATTAAGTAATTTTAATGTTATCGTCGTTTTATTAACATCTGTGGATCAAAAGCTTCATTTATCGAGTATATGATGACTCAACTAAATGTAATTAGAATCATCTTCAGGTGTTGTTTTCACGCAGATCAACAAAGCATGATTGTTAATATTAGTATTATTGGAGCTATGACAACACCACTATCATCATTAAAGAGCTAGTGACGGTTGGAAAAACCAGGAGCGTCTGATGTGCTCACAACTCAACTTACATTAAAATGTCCTCATTTCTTTTGTAGGTCCATCAATTAGATGAGAAGTCATTGAAACAAAGAGAGGTTGTTCAGATTGACATTGCAGACAAACTTCCACAAAAGGTAAGAAACGGCAAGATGTTTCTATAAACAATGATTATTCACTTTAGTTTGATGCTAACTTGTTAACTGACTGCAGGAGTACCAGGAGAATGAGGATCCAGCTAAGTTTAAGTCAGTGAAAACCGGGAGAGGCCCACTGGGACCGGAGTGGAAGGTAAATCCACTGTGAACTGTTTTTAGTAAGTCAAGTTGATTCCTTTGCTAACTGGAGTTTGTGTGACTTGTGCAGAACGAGCTGGCTAACAAAACCGACTGTCCACACATGTGCGCCTACAAGCTGGTCTACGTAGAATTCAAGATGACAGGATTCCAGGGCAAAATGGAGAACTTCATTCACTCCGTATATAAACATTTCCTTCTTTCAGTCACTTGAGATGGACAAAAATCTGAGTGCAGAGAAATCATTTTAATTTCTTTCTTCCACTTCAGTTCGAGAAGCGTCTGTTCACCAAGTTTCACCGGCAGATGTTTTGCTGGTTGGATAACTGGATCGATCTGAGCATGGAAGATATCCGGCGGCTGGAGGATGACACCAAGGCCGAGCTGGATAAGGTGACCGAGATATGTTCATTTTTTATTTACTATGTTGGAATTGATCTTGCACAGTCCACCTGCAAATATGTCTATGGACCACATGGGGGCCAGGCCCACACTTTGTCACTGCTTTAGATGAATCTAGGTTATAATTGTCACATCTCTTCTTTCTGAATCAAAAGCAAGATACTAACTTAATTTTTTAATCTAATCTTGCATCTATACCTTTAAATAAGGAGCAAAGCAAAAATACACTTTTGTTTTGTCTCTATAACAGATGATCAAAACAGAGGAAGTTCGAGGGAGCTCAACTGATTAACAAAGGAGATGGACACGGTGAGTTTTACATTTTTATCATGTGTTAAAGGACTGATGGGACCTTGGGCCCGTTTACACGACAATTAATTTGAATTACAAAACTTTCTGTATGTTTTCGATGTCTGTTTACACAACATTGGTGCTCGGAGCTACTGAAAATGCAACTTTCTGACATAGCTCTCCAAATGTCTCCATGCAAACAGGAGAAAACTAAAATGTTGCTACTGTGCACCACAGTCATAGTAAACGGAATAACAACGATGGCCGCCTCCAGAGTGTCATGACTCCCAGCCC
>OMNM01031123.1:12641-29177 GCA_900302745.1 Parablennius parvicornis
GGGGGGGGGGTGTTACGAGTCTGACATCGCGCTGTCGATGTGTGTGTCTCCCAGAATTATAAAGTCAATGAAAAAATAACTGCCGTACTTTATCTTCTGTGTACTTAAATTAAACTGAGCACTTGTTTCTGAATCAGGATTAAAAGGTGAAGACAGTGAAAACCATGTATGAGGAACGCAAAACACCGATTAGATAAGGAAAACAAGTTTTTTTTTGTTTGTTTTTTTTGTTAATTATATGCGGTACAGGGCGAGCTCAGCAAGTTTCTGACATAAGGAGCCCTCTTCTGTTGGGATCCACACACCCTCTGCACACTTCCATTGGACTCTTCCCCTGTGGCAGATCACCCTCAAGATCTTCCAAAGGTGACAGAGGAGTTGCTGGCAGCGCTTGTATACACCACTAGGGCCTGGGACTGAAGATGTTCTTGCTCCCTTTGCCTTCTCTTGAACCTTTGTACAGTTGGGCTCTCTCAACATAAAGACCACTGTTGTGGGTTGTGGATATATGAAGACCCTCTGTCACCGCTCTGTGGCCTGTTTTTGCTGTAGGTTAATTATGGTGTCATGCAGGAAGGTGTTTGTCTTCAATTGATCACGTGAGATTTCCACCACACTTATCCCCCACTAGCTTCTTAGTGAACGAGAAAGGATTGGATATGAAAGTAATACACTTCATTGATCTTTTCCTTCCCCCACCTTTGGTCCCATCCTGCCCTGAACAATATCTTGAGCTTCCTCCTTGGAATGTTGCAAAGCTCAGCGAGAGATTGTTTTTCTTCTTCGCTAGCTATCTTATGCTGCTTTTTTGAAGCTTCGAAGTTCTTGGTGCAGTTTGTGAATCTGGGAAGCTCTATGGTTCATTGTGTAGCGGGGCTTGGTGTTTCTGCTTGACATTGCCAAACCTCTCTGCCACATAGCTAGCTTTGATTGCATATCCCCATACTGCTGATCCCTCTCCCGCTTTGTTGTGGTTTCCAAGAACTGGCTCACATTGGTGTCACTCTGTGATCACATTGCCTGGCTGTTAGCTGAAGACCACTTGATCTGCTTCTGTTGGACTTCTCTGATGGGATGTGGAGGCTGTACTACTTGGAGGGATTGTGCTCTGTGGGGTAAATCCTGGCCGGGCTCCTATTACGTTTCACCAGGATCAGATCTTGTGCATTGCAGTACATTCTCCTGCCCCCTGCACCTCATTATGGCTAGAAGTATCTTTAGGCCATGTACGTTTTTTACACACTCTCCCACAGATGCATCTTGCACTCAGGGTCACAAGCAGATACTGCTGGAGGCTATGGAACGATGTTACTACGCATCTCACTAGTGGTAAATAGTTCCTTGTGCTCATGCATGCGTGAAAAGCTTGTCTGGAAGATGTAAAAAGCTGGATGAGCCGTAATTTCCTGCTTCAGAACTCGGATAAAACTGAAATTATAATATTTGGCCTAAAACATCTGAGAGAGAAATGATCTAAAGATATAATAACACTAGATGATATTACTTTGACCTCCAGTGCCATTGTGAGGAACCTGGGTGTTATTTTTGATCAGGATTTATCCTTCAACTCGAACATTAAACTAAAATCTGCAGGACTGCATTTTTTCACCTACGTAATATTTCCATCATTAGAAACATACTGAAAAACCAATCCATCATTTGTTCCCTTCAGAGTAGATTTTTTTAACTCCCTATCATCAGGGTGTCCAAATAATTGCTTAAAACGCCTCCAATTGATTCAAAATGCTGCAGCGAGAGTTCTGACAAGAACCAGCATCAGAGATCACATGACTCCAATATGAGCTTCTCGTCATTGGCTCCCTGTTAAATCCAGAATAGAATTTAAAATCCTCCTTCCAACCTAGAAAGCTCTTAAAAACCAGGCTCCATCATATCTTAATGAACTGATGGTCCAGATCTCCCCAAAAGAACATTTGGTTCTCAGAGTGCTGCTTTACTGGAGGGTCCCAGCTTTTCTAAAAGTAGAATGGAGGCGGAGCTTCCAGCTCTCAGGCTCCTCCCAATTGGAACCATCTCCCAGTTTCAGTTAGTGAGGCTGACACAGTGTCTACATTTAAGACCAGACTCAAGACTTTTCTGTTTACTCAAGCTTACAGTTAGACTGTTTTATATTTACTAACGCTACAGTCAGACTGTTTTATATTTACTAACGCTACAGTTAGACTGTTTTATATTTACTAAAGTTTACAGTTTGAGTGCTTTCTATTTACTAAAGCTTACAGTTTGGGCTGTTTCATGAAACTTTAATGACCCCTTCACCCCTGCCTCTCTCTACTTCTCCCTACCCCGACCAGGGTCCTTACCCTCATCTATCTGTCTATCTGTTCTATCCTTTCATGTTTCATCTCTTCTATCCTCACCCTCCCCACCTCTCTCTCTACGGGGCGGCAGATCTGGACCTTATGACTCCTCTGTTGTTGTTGTTTACATCCTCTGCTTTGCATTAGTTGTTGAGTTAACTTTTTATTTTAATTGTTTTTCCAGTCACAGAGCTGCTGCTGCAACTCCCATGGTTCTGGGAGGGAGCGCGAACATCAGCTGGCCGCGGTGACAGTTGGCGCTGATCTGCTACTTCCAAATTTTGGCAGAGAGCACGGACATGATGCAAGGACCTACACCGGGGCTCGGAGCAGCACGGTGTCCCGGTGCCCTGCGTCAACACACGGGGCACCGTAGGCCGTAGGCGCCGACCATCACCGCAGCCAGCCGGTGTTCCCTCTCTCGGAACCAACCCCGGAGTTGCAGCTGTTAACAACAGAGGAATCATACAGTCGACATATTAAAAAATTGAGGGTGTGTAGTAAATCACTGACCAATCAGCAGGTGGCTCCTTGAAATCAGACCCGTTCTACTGTCCCGAGTACATCAACATTAGGGTCGCGAAAAGCGACCATCTTTGGAACGGTTGTTTCCAGTTAAAGGAACAATTTTTGCGGTGGAAAACCGTACCCAACTATACCACTCGTTCCTGCACTTTTTGTGTGGTGGAAAAGGGCCATATCTGTCTATTGATCCTATCCTTTTCTCTCCTCTATCTTCTCACTCCAACCAGCCAGGAGAAAAGCCGCCGCCTCTCAGTCTGGTTTCTGCAGGTTTCTTCCTGTAAAGACAGAGTTTTTTCTTTCCACAGTCGCAGTCAATTTGGTTGAACATGTGGATTTCTTGTGTTTTCTCTGTTAAAAGCACCTAGAAATGATTGTGTTGTATTTGGTGCTATATAAATAAAGATGAATTGAATTGAATTGAAAAACATAGCGGTCCCCATAGTACCATGACTTGTAGTCCATATTATACTTTTATAGTCCATATTGGTAGTTTTAAATTTCAGACCCACCCAAAATAGCATTAAGGTCATCATGGTTACAAACAAATGTTTATGCACTCTGGATGTTGTGTGACATGTATGTGCTGATATTCTGCATTTTGATGCATAGTGTGAGGGACACAAGATGAGCAAACACCTTGTGTTTAAGTCTACAACACACTGCATAATGTCATTAGAATGAATGTTAACATCCTGTCTGCAGTACACATAAAGGTAAGCTTGCAAAGTGAGCAGCAGGAGAAGAAACGGCCAAGTGTTAAACAGGTAAAGAAATATATGAAGCCATCTCAAAGAAAAAGAGGGATAAAAAGAAAGCTAGATAGAGAATGGCTTCATAGAAGACATTCACAATATCTGAGCAGAATGCATCTTTTTGGCAAAAAGCTACTGAATTAAGGTTTAAAGCTATGCAAGCTAAAGCTTTATCTTAACCTAAAGAGTTTATCATCAGAGAAAAGGAACATATTGTCACAAAGACCCTAACACTGTGCAGGGTGTGTTTTAGTGCAGACTCGTAAAGGCTCATTTCTAATGTGTCTCGGCATGCTCTCTGCAGCTTACCACTCGCCTCCAAACCTTGGTGCAGCCTGATCATAAAAAAATTGTTATTTTGATTAAATTCTAGGTTCCGAAGCGTGACCCTGGCTGTAGGTGTGGCCATCTGTCCCACTGGCTCATCAATACCAATCTAATAGCAGGAGAAAAGATCAATTACAACCGGCTTAGACCTGTGGAAATATACACACCTCATGAAATTTATCCACAGCATTCACAGCACTTGTGCTAAGAGTTCATTGAACTGTATTTATAACTCAGAGTGTTTCACATCGGGGTCCTCTCTCCTTTGTGATTCCGTTATCAGAATATGGCAAACAAGGGAAGGAAAGAAGATAACAAAGCTGCACTCTGCACTGTTTGAGTGGTATAAATATGAGTTGAATGATCATTGAGTTCTGCACCTTTTTCCTATGAAAACACACACACACACACTCATATACAACATCCGCTACAATAAAACATTTTATTCAATTTGAGGGCATTGAATATTTACCCTCATATTAATTCAAAGTCAATCTTCTCATCAATACAGTTCAGAAGTAGTTTCCTTTAGCTTCTATTTTTATCCCAAGTTTTGCTGAAACACGGTGGTTTATCTGAAAAAATAACTAGTGTGTGTTTACCTTCAAATGATTTCTGGATTAGAAGTCTGTCAATGTCGTTTCATGTTGGTGGAGTTTTTCAGCGATTTCTGCTCCACATGGTTTACAGATCAGATTGTCTTCTGGTCCTTGTTGCTCTACATCGAGGATCGGCAACCTGCGGCTCCCGAGCTGCATGTGGTTCTTCGGTACCTCTGCTGCAGCTCCTTGAGCCTCGGGGTCACTGCAGTGTGTCCCGGAACGGGCCGGGCCGGGCCGGTAAAGCAAAGCACACACAAACACAACTGTGTTGTGCGGTTCTACCTCAGAGAGCTTGAATGACACGTAATGACGCAGGTATGCAATATTAAGAGTTTTTTCAGGACAAAAAACTCTGTGGAAAATGTATGAAATCTTTAAAACTTTACTTTAAACTCTACATATGAATTGTATGCCTTTTATCTCCAAAATATGCTTTTTACTCAGTTTTACTCAGATAATATTACTCAGACAGTTTTAAATCTATTCAACCAGTATTTTAGCAAAGTTTTAACAAAAATAGATTTCTGGCTCTGTCTTTTGCCGATTTATGCACCTATTCACACATTTTAAACTAATTTAATTCCATGAAATATCTGTGTCTTTTTACACAAGGCTAAATGTGTATTTATAAACTACAGGGTTGAAGGAGTAGCAAAAACTAAACTATGTCTTGTTTTAAACTGATGTCCGCTGAGTACAATGAGTATTGACTAACTGAACTCAGGAGACAAACTAATCCAAACTATACCTGTGATGGTGATTGGTCTGAATTGAATGTCCTGTGTTGATTAGTGGAATTCTACCCCATAGTCATTTATGAATGTTAGTGAAACAATATGTTTGTTTTCTCCTCATTAAAAATTAAAGATTGGGCAAACAGAGATAGCACAAAGGAGTTGATTAGCTGTTAGAGACATTCTACATTATTAACACTGATAAACACTGGCATCTGTGGCCAAATGAGAAAGATTACTGGGATGGTGGTCCAATGGATATGCATTGCATACATATGCAGAAAGTCATAAACACATTCTGTGTCCATTGGTTTGTGATCAGTTTTGTAAAACGGGTCAATAGGCACAAAGTATTGTCAGTGTGCATTCACTATTTTTAAAGGCACACAAACACAGGGGGGGATGGGTGGTGTAAATGATAAAGGTTCTCTTTGCATTCGTTAAAGTGATGTCCACTCACTTTGAGCTGCTTTTAACACTTCAAGGAAAGCAGTTACAATTAAAGGAGTGCTGGCCGAGCCCAGGGAAATAGAGAAGAGTGTGATGAGTGTAAAAGAGGGATGTCAGCAAAAAGAGTGGGGGAGATGCTTTTAGAGCTTTTCTCCACAGGAGTAATGTCCAATTACTGGTCTGTTTGAGGCCATCGCCTCACGTAGCCATCAGCACACAAGCACCAGGTTATAGCTCTCCGCAGTGAACCCACTGTCAACTGCTGTGTATCACAATCAGCAGCGAGTTGACGGAGCCACGGAGCAGGGCATCGAATATTCATGTTGTTTTACTGGTTAGAATGAACTCAAGAACTCCTCACAAAAGAGTTTGGAAACCAGCAGCCACATGTGTCTTTACAGCCCCTCTGTAGTGACTCTACAGCCCCTCTGTAGTGACTCTACAGCCCCTCCTGTAGTGACTCTACAGCTCCTCTGTAGTGACTCTACAGCTCCTCTGTAGTGACTCTACAGCCCCTCTGTAGTGACTCTACAGCTCCTCTGCAGTGACTCTACAGCTCCTCTGAGTGACTCTACAGCCCCTCTGTAGTGACTCTACAGCCCCTCTGTAGTGACTCTACAGCTCCTCTGTAGTGACTCTACAGCTCCTCTGTCGTGACTCTACAGCTCCTCTGTAGTGACTCTACAGCCCCTCTGTAGTGACTCTACAGCCCCACTGCAGTGACTCTACAGCCTCTCTGCAGTGACTCTACAGCTCCTCCTACAACTAGCTCAAACCATTTGAAAGAATGGAAACTGAATCACAACCAAATAAAGAAAAACAATTACAATGGTTTACATTCATTTTAAAATGGAGAGAATAAATCTAGAAAATAAATAAAATGGAAAAAAGAGCAAAATGGTTAAAATAACTGAATCTATTAAAACATAGCTGAAGATATTCCTGATAGTTGTTTTGGCTAATTCCAGACGATTCAACTTAGTCATTAAATGGAAAAAAAGAGTTATTGAATTAGAGTTGTTCTAAGTTTCTTATTCCTTTGTTTTGCCCTCTTCAGAAGTTTATTGGTTTCTTTCTTTGCAGGAGGTCAGGATTGTTCCAGATGGGTGTGAGTTTTCAGGGGATGAGTGAAGATCCATTCATTTTAAGAAATTCCCACCAAGCAGTCAGAGATGTGCTGATATGAAGAAAACTGAAGAAGAGAAGATCTCTGATGTGGAGATCTTCACAGAATGTTTTTTCAGCCTTCATATACAGGTTTCTGGTCAATCTATTTTCCAACATAAAGTAATTTATTGGTCAGATAATAATCATAAAAGTTTGGTAGTTCTAAGCCACCTTGGTCTTTGGTGTTCCGTCATGTTTTTGAACTTATATGAGATTTTTTCTTTTTCCATAAGAATTTTGAGACCCAAGAATCAAGGGTATTGAACCAGGTTTTTTGTTTGTTTTGTTGGAATCATTGAGAAGATATAATTCATTTTGAGCAGAACCATCATTTTGATTGTTGCTACTCTCAACATGAGTGATACAAGAAGTGTCGTCAATCGAGTGAGGTCCCCATCTATTGTTTTAATAAGCCGGCTTTAGTTTAAGAGCACAAAGTCTTACAGATTGACTGAGATGTTTTTTCCATTTGCTAAAACACAATTTTGCAAACTAGGCTAGTTATAGCAAAATACTTAACACAATTCACAAAACCACACACCCAAACTGCAACATTCCTCCTATATCCTGCAAAATGAAGCACTGTCACTAAAACTACATACGGCATTATCAAACTTCTGTACCCAGTGGCACACACTTTTTTATTTTCATATTACCTGTTTTTTGTCTAATCAACTGCACCCTTTAGGGCTTTTTTAAAGTGCTTACGTATTTGATAAACTTTGCATAATAGTTAAAATCTTCAGATTGTTCACATGCACAGAATTATTTTCAGATACATGCATGCTGATGATAAATTTATTTTTAAATTTTCCACCAAACAATTCAGTATATAGCTTCCACCCCCGTGCTGATAATCAGTCAATATGGTGTTTTCCAGTTCACTGGGAAACTATGTTCCATGTACTGCAGTCAATATTGTACTTACAAACACATGCTCGTCTCTTTGTTTCTTTTACAGATTCTCTCAAAAGTCACATTATGAAACAGTCTCATTCTGATTTGGTTTATCTTGAGAACGTGAGCCAACATGTCAGTGTTGGCAACACCACGTTCAACAACATGGTGTTGCGTTGGATGTTGTGGCTTTGAAATTCTAAGTTCTTGTAATCTGCAAATTTGCAGGTTCTCCCACTTACAAATTATGGAGGGGTCTGACATTTACATTGTAGGTGTAATTTCACTGTGAGAGACATAAGACAAATGGTGTGTGGTATTGCACATGCCATAATGATATGGCACACTCTGTCTGGAATGGGACATACTTCTGAATGCAGCACATGAAATCTTCATTTCTACGGGCCAAACCCTCTCTCACCACACTTCTTCTGCTTTTGTGTGCCCTGTGACAAAAATATCCCTTCATAATAAACCACATATAATTAATTATTTTAGAATTCAAAACAATTAGGCATTTTGTTAGGCTTACCTATTAAAGTACCCAGGTGGCACCATGGGCCTCTCAAAAAGCTGCTTCAGGCCGCTTTCATTTAGTACCCTGCATCCTGCATCTGCATGGAACGCTACTTTAATTTTGATACTGTGGCATCGCTTCCTGTTAACAAAGCCACTCGTGTCCACAGTTGGAGCAATGATCTTTACATGTGTACCATCGATTGCACCAACCACTCCAGGGATGTGGCTATCTGGATAAATACAGTTTGCTTCTGCTGAATTATCTCGGGTGCAGTTGGAAAGTCAATGAAAGACACGATGAGGTGAGGAGCAGTAAGAGTAATTATTGTTTCCGTAACAATTCTGATCATTTATGGTTGTGATGGCCCCAAATCATCAGTGTTACACTGTTGCATTCTCCCCGTGGCGAGATATTGAAGCATTGTGATGACTTTTATGGGGCTTTTCCACCACACAAAAAGTGCAGGAACAGAATGGAACGGAGTGAAGCGGTACGGCAAACCCAGAGCCAAATCTGGTGCGCTTCTCCTCCACAGAGAGTATGGTTAATATGTAGGCGGGGTTGAAAGCTCCGTAGATGTATGACATGCAGCAGTAATCTCAGCCAGGGGCGGCAGATTTGGACCAGATGAATCCTCTGTTGTTGTTCTTGTATACATACTCTGCTTTGCACTAGTTGTTTAACTTTTTTTTTTTTTTTTTGCAGCCACAGAGCTGCAGCTGCAACTTCCATGTTGGTTCAGAGAAAGTGAACGCCGTCCGGCCGAATTGCAACAGAAAAAAGCACAAAGCCAGTTGGCTCCGGTCCCGAGGCGTGACACATGGCGTCACCAGCAACATGACAGCCACAACTCCCGTGTCTGTTCTGAGATCAAACGCCGGCTGGCCCCGGTGACGTCATTCCGGCAAAGTGAAGCCAGTCGGCTACACTCCACAACTTCTGCATTAGGGCCGAAAGAGCAGACGCGGTGCGTCGGTACACCGGGGCTCGGAGCAGCTCCAGTGTCCTGGCGCCCCATCTGTGGACGCGGTGCGAGGACCTACGCCGGGGGTCAGAGTCCGATCATCGCATTGCATCACGTCAAACCTCGCTGGCAGGCACACCGTAACTCTGTGTCTGCACACACCGACAGGTTCTGGAACTCGGCGTCGGGGAACTGGAGTTCTGAAGCTGGCCAGTCTGTGTGGACATGCAGCGGTGAAAGTTACACCACAAAAAAACAAAAAAACAAAATTGTGCAAAGCTGAATATGTTAACAACAGAGGACTCATACAGCCGCCATATTAAAATATTGAGGGCGTGTAGTCAATCACTGACCAATCAGCAGACAACTCCTCAAAATCAGACTCTTTCTATAGTCCCGAGTACCCTGACCGAGGGGTAGCAGAAAAGTGTCCACCTTTGGAGTGGTTGTTTTCGGTCCCATGAACAATTCTTGCAGTGGAAAACCAGACGGTACCGGATCATATCACTATATTTCTGCACTTTTTGTGCAGTGGAAAAGTTAGTTGTGCCATGAAAGCTCTGCCTGATGCTGCTGATCAGATGACACCCCTTATTGAAGCTCTGTCTAAACGATGCCATTTGATTAGCTGCTCGTCATCAAACAAAGCCAGGACATCCTTCTGCTTCCGCAACCTTTGCGCTGGTCTCTCTCGCCTCAGTGCCACCCCCAGCTGGCACCTCCTAACCAATTAGGAGGTCCTCTGGAGGTCTCTTAACTATCTGGGAGAATAGGAGTGATTAGAGTAGAGAGAGTAGGACTAACTTTCACAATTCTCAGGACTTAAGAGTAAAATGGCACTCTATTATACATTATTCCAACAATTATGCAAAAGCGTTAAGGTTAACAGGTGTTTTATGAATTTCAGCACGATACAGCCTGTCAACCTTGATTGTAATTTCTAATACTTATTGACCTTAATTTGTTAATACTAATACTTTTCTTTGCTGAAACTGACTAAAACTAGTCTAAAACCTTTTAAAATTCCATCAACTAAAACGGGACTAAAACTAATAAGCATTTTCATCTAAAATACTAAAGCTCAGACTAAAACTCAAATGGGTGCCAAAAACAATACTACAATGCACTACTGAAATAGGGAAAACAACACAGTTTAGTTTTTGTTCCAGTGTGACTGGAGGGGTTTTCTGCCTGATAGGATAAAGGCACAGTTTAAACTGTTCCCAGATATCTGTTTTGTTTTTGTTTTTTTGTTGTTTGTTTGTTTTTTTACATGCCTCATCTTGTGTTCAGGCTCTCTTTTCATTTTAAGTGGTTTCCTTGTTTTTCTACTACGTTAATTCCTTTCTCTTCCCTCCACTTTTCTGTTGCTTCTTGAGCCTGTCAAGCTGTGTCCTTCCATATCACCTGTCTTTCTCGGTCTGTCTTGCAGCTGCAGTAGTGTTGAGGTTTTTGCATTAAAGGTATCCCAGCGCACAACTTTTCAACACTTTCACATGGTTCCTATACATCCCAAAACTTTGTATTCAAAGTTTGTTTCCCCAAATCCAGTTTGTCTGTGATTTACGCCCTTTTGAATATTCGCTCACTGGAGCACAGATAGAATCCTCTGGGTTTCAGTGAGTTGGAGTGGCTCCGCCTCACATGCCCATATTGGCAAGATGAGAAAGTGACTCTGCTGGTCATATGTCTTTGTTTAAGATCGCTATGTCATGGAGAAAAGAAAAAAAATCACAGAGAAAAGCCGTTCAACCATACCAATTTTAACCATAATCTGAGCCAGATGGAGAATCTCCTGAAGACGTTCTGACTCTGCTGCTACAGCAGGACGTTTCAGAATGTTAGTAAAACATATTGTGTTTCTGAATATCTTCATTAGTTTGGTTGTGTTGTTAATTACTACCAAGTAGCTAACGCTAGCTCTTGCTAACTGCATGGTAACTGTTGTGGTTTTTCATATTGTAATGACCTAAGTGTCAATTATTGTTCAATATTCTGTGAAAAACAGTGTTATCATCTTTATTCTCACTGTTTATGTTGATGCAGTTGTTATGGAGATGGGATGAGCGGGGACCAAGGAGGGTCAAAGAACAGGGAATGCTGGGAAGGTTGTCTGTGGAGATGCCGGAGTGATTGAATGAGAATTTAGCACTGTGGAAGAGAAGGTGTGAGCAGTAAAAGACTGGCCAACACCAACTAATGTGAGGGAGCTTAAAAGTTTTTTTTGCTTGGTGTCCTATTAGAGATGTTTTGTGTATGGGTTTTCTTATGTTGCTTCGCCTTTGTTCCAACTGCAACAGAAGGACCGGGATTTCTCTTGGACTCAGGAGTGTGAGCAAGCGTTTTCCTCCGCTTCCGCTTTGATAGAGGGGCCTGTCTTTACACCACCAGACCCTAACCTGCCATTTATCCTTTACACAGATGCGAGTGATAAAGCGTCAGGGGCAGTGTTGAGCCAAGCAGGGCCGGAAGGAGAGGTAGTAGTAGCGTATTTCAGCAAAATATTTAATATAGCTGAACAGCGCTACAAAGGGAGCT
Source organism: Parablennius parvicornis (assembly GCA_900302745.1). Taxonomy (NCBI): domain Eukaryota; kingdom Metazoa; phylum Chordata; class Actinopteri; order Blenniiformes; family Blenniidae; genus Parablennius; species Parablennius parvicornis. The sequence goes on from OMNM01031123.1 coordinate 24,439, forward strand.
GCTGGCCATTGTCATCGTGATTCGTCACTTCAGGTACTACTAAGGAGGCTGACCTTTTGTTGTCAGGACTGACCATGCTGCTCTCCAGTGGTCGATGTCATTTAAAGAGCCAGGAGGACAGATGGCACGCTGGTTGGAAGAACTAGAACCATATGTGTGCACAGTGGAGTACAGAATAGGAGTTCATCATGTCAATATATGCACGTCATGTCCCGTCGGCCATGTACGGTAACAGGGTGCAAGTATTGTGAGAAAAGAGACTCCCGGGAGGTTGAGCTCAATTGAGGGTGAGGAAGAAACTCTGAACAGGTCGAAAGAGGGCCCGTGTGCAGGGAGTTGCAGGTTTTAGACTCCGGGGATTGGAGAGACCAGCAAGAACAGGACCCAGACCTACTCCCAGTGCAGCAGTGGGTGGAGTCGGGACAGAAGCCTAAGTGGAGCGAGGTCGCAGGGTGCTTGTTGGCTACAAAGGGACTGGTGGCTACAGTTGAGGCCCTCCAGCTGAGTCATGGGGTGTTGCATCGGGCGTGGAAAGAGCCAGCTTTTGGGGAGGAGAGGTGGCAGTTGGTAGTCCCTAGAGCACTGCAAGAAAAGGTGTTGAGGACAGCAAATGGAACCATAGGGGCAAGGCATTTTAGGCTTCCAAAACCCTGAGGCGTCTCAGGCAGTGGTACTACTAGGGCAGACTCAGAAGGGACATACAGGACTTTTTGTCGCCGCTGTAGGCAATAGTCAAACATTTAGCCAAACCTTTACCGCAGAACACCAGAGAGACTGGGATACACCCCTCGGTCTTAATGGCCTACAGGTCAGCAATTCAGGACTCTACCTCGTGCACACCTGCCTTACTCGTTGGGGCGAGAACTCAGGACGCCAGCAAAGATGGCATTTGGGCAACCCCCAGACGCACCACCTGCTCCACCAGGTCCGAAGTGTGCGAGGAGGCTCCAGGATCGGATGGACACAGCGCATGCTTTTGCGCGGGACCATCTGGAGAATGCAGGTATGAGGCAGAAGAGAAATTATGATGTACGAACAAAGGGCCAGGACTTTAAAGCTGGAGATTTTGTGTGGGTGTATAATCAATCAATCAATCAATCAATCAATCAATCAATCAATCAATCAATCAATCAATCAATCAATCAATCAATCAATCAATCAATCAATCAATCAATCAATCAATCAATCAATCAATCAATCAAGTTTTACTTGTAAAGCACTTAATCATATCAGCAGACATTTCCAAGTGCTTTAACACAAGAAAAGACACAGAACCCAACTAAACCCCTCCAAAGCAGAGGCAAACTGCCACAGTAGTCAGGAAAAACTCCCTCATGAGGAGAAAATTGTCAAAAACTCCAAATTCAGGAAGAAACCGTGGGATGGACCTAAGACTCTGGAAGGGCAGCCGTCCGTCTTGACCAGTTGGGTGAAGTAACAAGAGATAGGACAGGAAGAGAAGAAAGAGAAAAGAGAGACAGAGAGGTAGAGAGTGGCAGACAGGTCAATGGAGTCGACATGAGACTCTGACAATACTCAGTAGAGTTCCTGGTAGAGTTCAAACTGAGCCATATAACCTAAGGAGAAAGTGAGGCCGGTGCCCAAAACTAGACTTTCACTGGGTGGGACCATGTTCTACTCTGGAAAGGGTGGGAGAGGTGGTTTACATAGTGCAGTTACCCCCAAGGAAGAAAGGTGGTGCTCCAATGAGTAGATCGGCAAGATAAAGGGGCAATGCGAGTCAACCAGCCTCACTCATCATGGGAACGCCACAGAGGGCTCAGACAACCACAACCCCAGAGTCACCAGCTGTTTCCATACCGGCAGAGATGCAGTTTGTTTCACCTGATGCAGGGAATCTTGGGGGGGTACAGGGAGGTTCTGTTTTGGGGGAGCAGGCTTCTAGGCCACCACAAACATGGCCGAGTGGATGGAGACAGCAGCCACATTACCTACAAGACTTTGTTTGTTTCCCCTTGGGACGAGGGTCTTTGTAGGGAGGGAGCAGTGTAATGATCTAAGTGTCAATTATTGTTCATTATTCTGTTAAAAACTGTACTATCTTTATAGTCACTGTTTATGTTGATGCGGTTGTTATGGTGATGGGATGAGTGGGGGCCTGGGAGGAGGGTCAAGGAACAGGGGATGCTGAGAAGGCCATCAGCGGAGATGCCAGCGCGAATGAATGAACCAATGTTTTTGTGAGTTCTTCTGTAGTTTTGTTGGTGTAGTCACAGTCGACAGTGACTATTTCTGTGAGAAATAAACGGTGAATTGACTGCCACTCGGTGAGGGATTCTTGGAACTATGAGAAGACGTTACAATATTGTACTGAATTCATCAGACCTTCAGATGCTACAAAACCTCCAATTGATCTAAATTCTCTATCAGCACAACTTTGCAGACATAAACAATACCTCACAATAAAAAATAAAGTTAAAAAAAGGTCGCCTCCCAAACTAACCAGCCTGCTGCTTCAAAAAGTCATATAAAGCATATAAATCAGAGCATTTACTTACAGTTTCCACATTTGCAGTAGAGTCAGGGATAGTTGGTACAGATCCATGCTTTATTAGAAGTCTTGCAGCATTGTACTGGCCATGTTATAAAAACACGCATCCGTGAAGTGCTGTAGCGTGCATACAAAACTTTGGCAAGTCTTGTTGTTATATTAAAAATAAAATTAATCCACTGGGTCCTCACAGGCTTAGTCGAAGGCAGTAAAAATAAATTCCTCTACTCATTGATACAGTTAACAATGGTGCATCGGGTATGTTTAGTGCATACCTTTGCCATGTTTGTCTACATGCTCCGTAGCGAGACACAGAGCGGAGGGATTTTGGCAGAGTTACAGTGAGAGACTACCTTGATTGGGATTGACTAAAAATCCAGATGACGCTTCATATGGCTTGCTTTCCTGTTCGTTCGTTGGTACACACACTTTAGAAAAAAATAAACAAGACAAAGAACGAGACAATAGACTATTTTCATTTCTGGGGCCTCATGTCCAGGTATGGGGACGCATATTAACTTTGGAAAACCTTTAGAAAATAAATTTTGCATGATATGTCTCCTTTAAGGCTCTGACTGACTGGGCTAAATGGGGCCGTGTGGATCATTTTTGTGAGTACTTATCTTATTAAAGTAAATTAATTATTGATTTAATGACACTCATGCTTTCAGAGGCAGGCAAGCTGCTATTGTAACTCTCTGTGTTGTTTGAGAGGACAGTGAACACCTCAGCATTGACAGATCTCTCCTTCTGCATTCATCTCTCTTCTCTAAAATATATTTTAGGGCCCTCATCACTTATGATTAAAAAGGTCCCTTTCTTATTTTTCTTACCAATCGTCCTTCTGCCTTTCTTCAGCTTGTTGGAATAGTTTCCTTGAACCAAATTCTGATTCTGAAGGTGGAAAAAGAAGGCGGAGCACTAATATCTGAAGAACCTTTGTAAATTGCAATGGAAAACTACTTATTTGCAGAGGTAGAGGGAATTTGGGACAACTGAAGCCAATCATTACAACATATTCTGGTGTTGCCCAAAAAAACTCACATCTTTTTGGCAAGAACTCCATAAATGTTTGTGAACTGTATTCCAAATAATTATTTCATGAGATGTTCTCACATTATAACTGGGAGCTTAGTATTACATACTCAATCTGCAGCAGGCAAATATTTAATAAGAATATTACTTTGGGGAGGGAAGAAAGCCTTGACAAGGACGTGGTTACAGCTAGATGCTCCAACATTAGATGATTGGTACAAAATTATACATGACACATATATATCAATTTGGAGAATTTTGGAAATGGTTGGGGAAAAGGGTCGTATATGTAAGTTCACAGAAACCAGATTTGAGCTAATTACCTTTCTTTAAAATATTCATTCTATTAAATTACAAAATAGATCATGCTTTGAGTGTACTTTCATGAACAGATAAGTTAGCTTGACAGTCTCTTTTTTGTTTGCTTGTTTTTCTTATTTACTTTCTATTTGTTTTTTCATCTGTCTGCCTTTGTTTATTATTCAGAAATGTATATACATCACTTGCTTTTAAAAAAGAATCTATAATAACTATACACTTGTTTAGAGAGTATATGAAAATGAAAGGGAGAGCAATAGCTGAAATGTATCATTGAAACATGTCTTGTTCTACTGAGTAATATAATGCATGACATATATTATGTTGTATATAGATATGTGTAGTACTTGAATGATTCGGGTTTGACATGAATACTGGACTATATAATCTCTGTGAATAAAAATTAAATAAAAAAGAACGATACAATTTTTAAATAGGCTATAAAAAAGTGACACTTAAATTTTTGTTTTCATTGAAAATGCTGTATGTTAAGATGTTATATTTTATTCACACAACTATCTTTTTTTGCAAATTATTTAAAAAAATCTTAATTTGATGAACAATATAAAAAAAAATGTTTCCTTTTGTGCTGTGTGTGTTTTTATATGTGCATGCCGATTATGATATTTATGAGAAAGTTGCTCTCACCGGGTCTCTGACCTCCGACCCACTGCCTGGGTCTTTTTGAGCCCCCAAGCCCTCCCAATTGCAATTAACCTCCCCCACAGGGTGGGGTCATATACACACCTGTGGTTATTAACCAGTGCTAATGGCTCTCTCCTACCCACTAAATACTCTCATAACTCATGAGGAGACTTTTGACCCTGCTCTGACTCGCAGGCTGCAGATGAATCAAACATAGGAGAGAGCTGCT
>OMNM01031126.1:6343-18370 GCA_900302745.1 Parablennius parvicornis
TTAAACTTCAAAAGTTGGAGGAAATACTGTAGGTAAAATGATCATTTCTCCTCTTTCTATCTTTCCCTGGCTCTCCTGTGCACTGGATGTGTGCGCGTCCGCTCATGTGTGCTTGTATACGTATATGTGTGTGCAGGCTTCCTCTTGTGTGTGTGTGTGTGTGTGCATATTACAATATATTATTGCCACTTTGTTCATGTAATAAGTTTATAACTTTGTTTCTAGAAATATTCAAATTCTCAAAGTGTTGGACCTGCACTCACAAAACTCAGACTCATGTTTGCTTCATTTTGCTATGATCTTGGAGAGAAACAGCATTCACACAAAGCTAAAAGGACTTTATAAAAATAGTCTTTGAAATTAGTCTGTGTGTTGAGTCAACATTAATTCTGTGGTTTTCCCTCAATAAATATCATTTACAAGCTTCAGTCTTCAGTAGAAAAACAATGCAATTAATTGCAATTAATTACAGAAATTGTGCAATTAATCAGTTAAATTTTTTTAATCGATTGACAGCTCTAATAATTTTGCTGTAATGTTTGTGCTTTTCATAAGAACAAACAAAGCCAAAAATGGAGATGTTTGTGTACATTTCGTTGCTTTTCACATCTGCATCTGGGAGTGCAGTGAAAAGTAAATATCTTGGATATTATGTGACAGTTTTCTTTTGTTGAAAGCAGAAATATGCAAATTAAATTTGTACAGGAATGTAGTGAAGTAGAAAATTGGCAAAAACTTTTCATAACTCTAATGATATATTTTTCTTAATCAAAACGACACCAATTAAAAATAAAGACTGAGTTATGAAATGAACATTTCAAAAGTTGACTTTAGTTTTTTTTTTCATTTTATTATTTACATCAGCAACCTTCACGTCATTGCATTTCTGACCTTTTGCCAGCTTACATTTTGATCTTCTTGTGATTGTTGCTCATTAGACATGATCAACTAGTAACTCACCAAAAGACATTGTGTCTAAAAAAAAAACAAAATCTCTTAATATTTCACTGCACTTCAGTTTTTAAATCTTGTCGCATGTCAACTTCTTGAAGTTTTTCTCACAAACGAGCTCCACATGAAAGCTTAAACACTCGTCTGAGAATTCACAACTAAAAGACCATTCGCCCGTCTGAACTTCCTCATTCAGGTTCACACACACACACACACACTTTAAACCGAAGGTTGTCTGGCACTTCTCCCATTAAAGTCACAAACTAAAGGTCAGTTTCCTCTTTTGTAAAGCTGCTTGCTTACGTCCCATAGTTAACCCTCTTGACGTGTCCACCACAATTTGTTTCAAAGAAAGTCTTTCTCTTGACCTGTGTTGGATTAAAGACAGCTCAACGGAACACTGTGACAAAGATTTACCAACCTAACTAACACGAATCTCTTCACAAACAGAACAAAAATCATTGAATCCTATGAAAATGGCCGAACTTTTAATAATTTACAGGATCTGAAGCAGTCAAATCCATTTCATCACTCGAGTTCGCTGTTATTTCTGAGGAAAAGCCCAAAAATGTGTTTATTAATTTATGACTTAAGAGGATAGTACACAAGCATTTATAGGAAAATAATGCTCAGAATTAGATTCTTTGATTAGCCTGTGAACAAAACAATAACTAAAACTTCAATTTATAGAGTTAATCTCCTTAAAAGAGTTCAGAAAAAAGTTTTTTTTCCACGGTTTCTGGGAAGTGGACATTTTTGCGCTTATAGTCTAAAAAAACTGAAGCCAAATAATGTGACAGACCGATAACAATCTCGTGATGCGTTTACTCAAATAGCACAGTTTACGCTGTTACTGTAATGTCACAACACTTTCTGGTGTAAAAAGCCTGAGAAAAATCATAATCTGCTATTTGTGTCACATAATACATATTCCGGTAATCCAAATGCCTATTTTGATTATTGTTTTTTAAGTAGATCATGTTGAAAATATTATTAATTGGAACCTGAAAGATTCACATCAAACTCGTGGCCATGCTAAACTCCGGATGTGTTTTTTTTCTTGTTGGACGCTGAAGTTGTTCAATAATTATAAATAGCTAGAAATTGAGTAATGGTTGCTTGAAGAATGTTTACTTTGAGGTTATCCAGGGATGAATCGAAGCCAGAAACGTAATCCAGGCTTGGATGACCAATTTGCGCACACATTTGTGCCAAAAGCTCTTTTTAAAAAAATTGGTAACTGAGTTTTTGTTTTTTTTTTTCCCCCTGAAATCGAAAATGTCCTCGGTACACAATTCACTGAGGCCAGAAGACGAGTTTGGACTCGTCATAGACGAGCTGGGAAAAAAAAAAAAAAAGCTCTTCGTGACTCTTTCACCAGCAGCCCACCGTCTATCATTACTTTGTCTGGAAAGTGCTTGATCTGTTTACACTGCCACATTTTTTTTTTTTTTTTTTAACAAATGCAAAAACCTTTGCTGGCAGCGAACCCTCCCGTTCCCGCTGCTGCAGAGAGAGTTTGTGATGACAACGTGAAGCTGCATGTGCATGAATCAGCTCATTAGGGTGCGAGTTGAACAGTGTCCACCTGTTGGTGTCATAAACTGGAGCTACATATTTGCTTTTGATGACGTGTTTCGTAGAAAAAAGGTCGTGTTGTAGGTAAAGAGGGCAACTTGGCCTCTCGACACTTTGATTGCTGCTTATTCAGTTACAGCTGATTCTGTGGTTTAACCCACAGGATGCATATTGGAATTATTATTATTATATTTTTTAATCTGTATTATGAATTCACAAACATGAGAAATTGTAAAAACATAGTGAGGAAATGCATATTTTTTGTTTTGTGTTCAATTTGTTCCTACATCATCTGGAAATTGTAATCAGTTTGTTTTTTTTGTAAAATGGAGAAAAGTGCGGACATTTTTAAAAGTAATATAATGTAAACCGTAAGCAGATCTTACTATTTGACAAGATGTTTATGCTTGCTCACAGAAGATACCTCATAGATAAACATCTGTGTTTCATGATGTTTTATGAAATGTTTATTAAATCTTCATCGATGCCAAATGTTTGTTAAAAAGTAGCGAATCTCCCACTTTAATGTAACTTGCACATCGAGAGCTGAAGCAGATCACAACTGTTGTGGTGATACATTTTCAGGAATATCATGGGAGGCATTAATTTGACCTCACGCTCACTGGACGCACTTAATCAATCGCTGGTTGAAGCAGGGGTTTTTTTTTGAAACGTTCAGGGCTATTAGACGTTGCTGCTTTATATGGAACATTGAGAAAAAGAAGGGAACACACACACCATCTATACTTCCTAAAGTTTGTTGAGCAAAACCTAATTTAATCTGCTGGAAAGGTGTAAAAAAGTCACTTTGATATTGAACCTGCTCTGTTGATTGAAGGCAGATTTTTTTTTTCTTTTTTTTCGGACTATGGGAGGAAATAAAAGAATTGAGAAAGTACACCCTCCTTACAGAAGACATGAACCCTTTCAGACTGCTGATTTGAATTGTGCTACGGAAACAAACTCCATTTCTTATTCAAAGGTGGAACTAAATCTAAGCTGCAGTTGCTTGTATTAGAACTATTTTCTAAGAAGAACCTTCATGTGAATAGCAGGTCATGAACAGGATGTGGTCTAAGTGTCTTTAAAAAGTTCACCCTCAGACTCAACAATCCGAGTAAAATTATCTGTCTGGTGTGGAAGTTATTTGTTGGCTCAGATTCTCGGACTGTTTTTGGGCTCTCAGGTGACACATCGATTCAAACAGTGGAAAACCTCTGTGATGTCAAGAGAAGCTTCACATTGACACCGTGTGGATGTTTTATTTATGAAGGTCACCTCGTTGACACACTTGTAACAATTATTTATCAAAATGCAAAATAAAGAACTTGTTATAGTTTGATATTAACACATTTTCTACATAATAAAAGGAAACTGAGGTTTATAATGTACGTGCGTGGTCATCTTTTTTTTTTTTGGTGGAAGAATAAAAAATATATCTCAGTTGTGCTTGTTATTAACTCACTCACTCACTCACTCTTTAGTTCATTTTGTTTAAACTCAGCCATAAATGTTCGCTTTTAGACAACACTGCCCTCGTGTGGTCAAAGTGGAGCTCTACAACAAGGCGCTCTGTCGCCTTTCTATTAGAGGTTTTTGTCCACCAGGTGTTATTAAACCTGGAAATACAACTTCTGAGGAATAATGGAATGTATGAAGCTTTACATTTTTTTTTTACTTTGGAATGAAGTTATGTCGTGTAGTTTTTGTTTAAGCTGAAAACATTTTCACTCTGCTTTTAAGTGTTAATATGCTGCAGTTTTGGGGGAAAAAAACTTAAATACCTACAAGTTTCTGCAGGAAGTCCACGCTCAAATTCAAGAAGGGAGAATGGGCTTTATTTTTGTATTATCTTATTTTAGATTAGACAATTATTTGATGAATGAAACATAATTGTGAAAAGACTGGATCTCATTATGTCCTATGTTCTCCTTCTTGCACTTTCCTTCAGAAGATGTACTGGTAGTTACTTTATCTTTTAAAAACAATTCACAGACATCCACTCTGCAGCCATGACTTCAGGGAGACCAGGTTCAGTGGTTCACAGGGCCACAGTGTCATACAATGACCAGAGATTCTTTATTGCATAACAACCCAAATATATTAAAATAACTGGATAAATGCAATAAATGTGCTTTTTTTTTTTTCTAAATCCACCAGCATGCATGTTTTCAGAAACATGCCCATAATATCACAAATTATGTCATTTAGCATCCTGCCTTTTTCTTTTCATTCAAGATCAGTTTTGGCCTATTCTGGCGATTTTTTTTTAATGGTTTTTTTTTTTTTTATTACTCATTTTAATATAACCTCAGGTTAATGTGCACAAGTTTAGAATTCATTTGACTCGGTTCAGACTTTTTGGACTCATTTCAGGGTGATTATTCACTCGATTTGAAACTTTCTCCAGGTAGTTTTACACTGCTAAATTCTAGCTAATTTTGAAAATGTATGGCTCCTAATTTTGAAAATGTATGGCTCCTTTCAGATTTTCAGACTTGTCTCCAACTGCTTTTGGACGAGTTTCCATATCATGTTTGAAAATGATCAAAGTCAATTAATTATTTGGAGGTTAAGTCTTCTTGAACAATCGGCACCATTCACTGAACTTCAGATACATTTTACAGTAAAATCTTTAGCATATTGCATTTTTTTTCTCAAGTCGAATGTTTACTATGATTTAGTTTTGCTCATCTATTAGAATGTCAATTGTAATTTTATCTCATTTTTTATTTACCAAAAGTTACAATGTAACTTGGAATTTTTCTCCTGGAACGTGACGACAAACTAAAAAGCTGCCATGTCCAAAATCTCCTAGAAATGATGCTAATTTATCAAAGCAAAAATCTTTTTCAGCTGAGTAGATTTGACAGTAACTGTAGCTTCTCTCACTTCTCCTTCATACAAACGCACTAGGAAATGGAAATACTTTATTTTGAATGGAGGGAGCAGCTCGGGGCTGCAGACACACGGTGATCACACGTCCAGCTCCTGTTTCCTCGGCGAAAACGAAAGCAGAGTGATCAGAATAACAGTGTGTGAGTCACCGTTGGACTAACAGCCCAGTTCAATAATTCAACGCTCCTCTGTAACGATGAATTATTGAGTCTGGAGACGGTGTCCCGCTCCGGCTGAATCTTTTTCCTCTTGTCAGGAGTGAATCTCTTCCTCACGGCCTCCTGCAGGGCATTACAGGAGAGTTACGGGGGAATTAACACGGCCGGTCAGCGAGTGTGGAGGTTGTAAAGTTCAAGTCATGACTTGACTGTAAAAGCTCAGATATTTCAGGGTTGTGACAGAAAAGGTGCTAAACAACAGCGTTTTAGCATGTTAGCATTTGTGTTTAAAAGTTGTTACTGTTTCAGTTTTTTGAGTGTTTCTGGTTATTTTTATGCCTGTTTTTGTATATTTGTGTTGTTTTGTAGTTGTTTTTTTTTTCTTCTTTAGTGTTTTTAGTGGTGATTTCTTAATACGGTTTTCCGAGTGCTTTTCCGAGATATATAAAATTAAAAAGTGTTTCAGAAATCTGTGTCTGGAATTAATTAGGCTGCTTGTTCTGTCTGCAACTTTATCCAGAAAACGAATAGTTATATTTTGTGGCACTCAAATCTCCTATGTCCTTTAATCGCATCACAGCTTCGTACTGCGAACTCTGATCGAAACTGGACTTTGCTATTGGGTTAAAATGTTGAGTGACGGTGTCATCAGCCAATCAAATTTCGATGTGTTATTGACAGAACATCCTAGGGCAAGCAGAGTTTCTCGAGCTGGCCTTGGTGTCGACGTTCAAATGAGCTTGACTGATTGGCCCATGGGCAGGTGCGTGATGACGCACTGTTATTATCCGCCATTATGGAAGCGTCGTGGGGCTAATTCAACAGCAAGATCGGAAGATATGTTTAAGTACCTGGGGATTGTATTTTTTTACTGCTGGCCCTGACTAAAACACCACCTCATGCTAATTTGATGGTAAATTTTTATTATTCTTATTCTGACACACATTTTTTTTCTTTAGATTGATTTCACTACGTTCAGTCTTTCATTACATTCAGTGCAACATTTTGTTAATTTCTATTGATTTCTGCACATTCATTGTAACCAGCAAATTCCCTGTTTTATTTCTCTGCATTTCTAATCTTTTTTTATGCGTATCTATGGACATTCTCTGCGTCTTTCTTCTCATTTTATATCAATTTCTGCAGATGTTCCTAGTTCAACTTTCTGCTCATTTAATCTGCAAACAAACAAAGGAATGAAAAAAAGGACATCAAAGAAACTTTGATGCATAAAAAGGGTTCTTTTTTTCTTGACTTTTCAAGGAGAATCTGTTTTGTTGTATTGTTGAATTACAGCAGAGCAGTATGGCTGTTAAAGTGAGATTTAATAAAAAAAAAAGAAGAAGAAGCTGCCCTGACACTCCTGTAATGAAAGTGAACCATCTGCATACAGTTTTCCCTCTCATCTCCACATGCATCGCTAATAAAGTGTCACAATCATTTCATCACACCCGGCCCTGATGAAACACAAACTACAAAGGGAAGTTTTAAAATTATAATGCCGCGCATTAGGCACTCACTGAATATTTTCTTTCTTTTTAGCCAGATGCATTTTAATAAGACGCGCTGCATAAATTTGCATTCACTGCAAAAAAAAAAAAAAAAAAAAAAAAACTCCTCTCAATGGGAATGCTGGAACGTGGACGGCATGCGAGGGAGGCAGTCGATCTGATTCCATGAAAACATGCCAAAGAAGAGGAAAAAAAGATGTTCGGTGAAAGGCTCTGCTGGGATTGATAAAAGTGTCAGTATTGGCTTAATTACTGTATAGTTTCACATGCTTTTATACGACGTGCGTTCATACTGATTTGTACAGAAATCTGCTGATGGCTGACGGTCCCGAGTGGCTCGAAGGACGGCGAATTTAATCATTTGAAAAAAATTCTTCAAACTGATCATCACAGATTAGATTCACGGTTCATGTAAACAATGTTAGGCACAATAACCGAGGATCTTCCTGCACGTGTTCTTGGGGGCGATTCCGCTAAAACAAATGAGATGATAAAACAGAGAGGAAAAATATGCAGAAATAAACCACGATGGAATATCCCAACAAGTTTCAGATACAATAACATAACATAGAAGAGGTGTATATAAAGAGATAATAGCTTAAGACACTACTAGTCCAATTAAAAAGGAGTATTAAGCTGAATGATAAGAACTCCGCATCCTCCCTTTCCTCGCAATCTTCCTTCAGTAAACAGGAGTTTAGTCAAATAATAACAAAGATGCTCATCACTGGAAATGTGTTGAGTCTTACTAATACCAGGTGAATCACCAAGGGTTATTGTGAAATTGAATTTAGAAAGTCCTCCTTATGTGTTTTTATATGTTTCTACCTTTGTATGGGTTTTATGTGGGACAACGGATGGAAATTAGCATTGTGCTAAATCGACACATTCACGCGAAGCTTACACATCAATGTGATCTGTCCCGTCCGAATAAACGAATGGATGAAATGAAAATCATGCTGAAGCTAACACTGATCAGGAAAGCAGCTCTTCAACACGTCATGTTCATTATCAGAGCTGTCGTTAATAACAGCGTGTTGACTTGCACGTGAGCTCCACGTGACCGGCGCCACAAAATCAAAGATGTCGGTTGATTCTCACAAAACGATGACGGAACATCCCGTCCGCAGCGTTTCAGCGTCATCTGTCAGACTTGCTCGGCGAACCCGCCGTTCTTTTTTTTTTTTTTTTCCCCTCGCTTGCGTATAGACTCCTTGGCAGTTTTACAAGGACGAGCCCGCGTGGAACTTCCACCGCTTGTCAAGACAAATGACGGCCTCTGTGTGACTCCACGCCGCCGAGGGAGGAGGGTGTCAGGTGGACGCTCTCACTCTGCCGACGTCAGCAGTGATTGATGAGGCAGCGAGATGATGACAGGAGGCCTCAGAACTTCACCTTCTCCTCATTCTCAGTGTTTAACGACACAATATGAGCCGCTTCCACAGCAGCTCCGGGCGCTGCTCACACTCGTTTGGCTCGGACCACAGTTGAGAGATTTACACTTAACCTCCATTTGGAGTGATGATATGACGTATATTTTCTGACACATATCTACAAAAATGAAGCTGTTTAGTCCAATGTCCTGCAACATGCAGCTCCAGAGCCCCTCTCTGAAGCTTTCACAAAATTAAGTTTGAATAAGCTTTATTTAGTTTTTATTTTTATTTACACACCAAGGTCATTTTCAAAAGGACTCATCGTTTGGCGAAAAAATACCGGCACAATAACTAAAATGGAAAAATAGCTAAAACCGTAAGAAATGGGGCATGAAAAGTAAAATCAGCTTTAAAAAATTACTGGAATTCCTAAAACAAAAAAAGACTTTAAAATGGAGGAAAAAAAAACAGGCAGTCAAAATCATCTAAAATATGCTGAAAAACAAGGTTGAAACCACTGAAACAGCTGTAAATGAAATGTTTACTATCCTGAATTGTAACTGAAACAAATACAAAATGAGATACAGAATTTTTTTTGTTTTTTGCATGCATTATGACTACACATGAAACTTTACAAGCCTCAATTTAAAGTTTATTAATGTTTTGCAGCCCCAGTTAATTTTGATTTTGGTGGAAAATTAGAAACTGAAATTTGCACTTTTGACCATAAAGGTTACAAACCGCTGGTTTAGTTTCTTGCTTCGAAGGCGATAAACTGTTAAAACCGTGTGATGACGCGTCGCGCGGCGACCGCGGTTCAGTGCCGAGCTCAGCGCCTTTCTGGGTGGAGTTTGTATGATCTCCCAGTGTGTGGGTTGCATATTTTTTTTTCCTTCAGAAAGTGGATTCATTTACTATGCCTGTGTATCTGGAGATAAAGTCATGTATTCAACAGGGAGAACATGCAAACTCACATAAAGTCACTCTTATGTTCAATGTAGAGTCCGAGAGTCGGCCTAAAATGCACTTATTTGGACTGTGGGAGGAAACTGGAGTGCATTATTATACTATTTCTGTAATCATCTGATAGACCATTGTGCTCTAAGTGATCATTGTATGCAACAATATTATGACTGCTATGAAACAGGTGTAGGCATACAGAACTTTTCCAAAATCAACCCAGAGAAAAAAATCCCTCACTGGAATCTTTTTGACAGTAGAATTGTTGACGAATGTCTATGAGTAAGTATTTGTGTTTTTCCAGGATAACTTTCCATTTTCCATGTTTGACATGATTTGAATATTACTGCACAAGCTTGAGTTACAAATCTGAGGCTCGCTGGTGAATCGGACTGGATGATCGACCCGATGGAATAAACTGGATAACCTCAGTCCTTTATGGCGCAAATTACTGCATATGGTCAAATCCAGGTTTTTCTTGTTTCTTCACAATCAAAATGAACCGTTTTGAGTTGAAAACGATCTCCGAATTTTGCTACTTTTTGCAGACATTCAGCAAGAAATTTTAGCTGTGGAATGTGACACACAAGAGAAACCACCAGGCTGCTTTCATAAACAAGAAGGCTGCTAGGGGGCGCTATAAGCACATGCATCATGATGTTTGGTGAAACATCACGTAAAAGTGCCGCAGCATTAAAATCTCCATTAAAAGCCTCATAAGCTGCCGCCCAATGCTACAGTATCCACGGGGCCGTTTTCCCCGAGAGAACGACGAAAACAAAACCAAACTCCTCTCAACAATCTGTACATTTAACGACGCCTGTCGGATCCGTTAAACTCCCAAAACCTCACGGATGAAAGTAGCAGCTCGGTGATTAAAATGCAGAGTGTCACTTCTCTAATCCGAGAGCAGTTTCAAAAAAGAACGGCTGGTCAGCTTCTTCATGCCGCGATGGAAACGAGTAAAGTGTGTGAGCGTTCCTGCGGCTTTTCACTGCAGGCAAAGCGAAGGCTGCCAACAGCTTTGGTCCTCTAAATAGTCATAATATTCAAGTCTTTTATTTCAGCCCGACTAATTAAAGTGATGAAATCTTCGGCAATATCACCCCTTGAAACGGTTCCAGGCATTGTGAAGCTGTTTGCAGAAGAGAAAATACGAGCATGGAAGAGGATGATGATGAAAAGGTGGAGAGGGAGTCCGTAAGGCGGCTGGCAGGGTTCAGAGAGCAGAGGAGAGCATGAGAATCCGATTTGGGCTGTGGGAGTCTTTCACTGCAGAGTTTGCATGTTTTCGCCGAGCCCGCATCTTTCCTGGATTCCTCCCGTTGTCCAAAAACATGCATTTTCAGGCTGATTACATGTTACCTGTGCCCGTCAGTGTACCCTGCGTTCACACGTTGTCATCTGGGTTCGGTTGAAGGACTCTGCCTCCATGATTGAATAAAACGGTCTCGAAACTTTCTATCCTCATTAAACAAAAAAAAAAAAAACAAAAAAAAAATCTTAAAGGATGAATTCACTAGTTATTGAGTTTCATTTTTTTTTTTTTTTTTAGTCTGATTCTGCCTTTGTTGTTCCTAATCATTTCATTTGAAGCCTTGAATAAAAATCAAATAAAATTAAAATCTTTTGCGGTTACCATGAAAAGAATGAACAAACAAATCCAGTGCTTGCTCCGGAGCAATTAACAGTGACACAAGTAGGTTTGCATTCAGTATCTAAAATATGACTCAAACG
The DNA here is from genome assembly GCA_900302745.1 of Parablennius parvicornis. Lineage (NCBI taxonomy): Eukaryota > Metazoa > Chordata > Actinopteri > Blenniiformes > Blenniidae > Parablennius > Parablennius parvicornis. Next base: position 17,513 of record OMNM01031126.1, read on the forward strand.
TTATGAGAAAGTGTAATTAAATGTATCACCCATCAATCTTCTATGCAAGATTAATCAGTTTAGTGTTGTTAGCTGAAGCCAAAACAAATTCCATGAATGTGGGAAAAGTCACCAATTGATCCTGAAAAGTCTTTATTTTTGGGAGGAAGCTAAACTACAAGTCCAGAATCAAACTGTGGTTTTCTCACTATGATGGAAAAAGGTTTGACCTGTGACCCCTGTACCACCAAGCAGCACAATGGCCTCTGATTCAAAATGTACTGTGTGTTGTCCCATTCAAATAAATATATATATATAAAAAATAAAAAGGTTGTGCAGTATTCATAAAATCAAAGAACAATCCAACTTGATCAACAAAATGATCATCAAACAATACAAAGCGAAACAGCAATTATGTAATCATTTCCACTAGATAGATAGATAGATAGATAGATAGATAGATAGATAGATAGATAGATAGATAGATAGATAGATAGATAGATAGATAGATAGATAGATAGATAGATAGATAGATAGATAGATAGATAATTTATTAATTCCCATGAGGAAATTGAGGAATTTCTTTTATTTTTAATAATAGACACAAGGAACCATAGACAAAGAGCAGCCTGCACTGTGAATAATTATGTAAGTCTTTATCGATATCTATGTAAATGTTGCACTTGTTAAACGTCTGCACCTTTCTTAATTGTGAAATGTCTTCATTTATGAAATTATAAAAGTGTCCACATTTTCTTGTCAAAGGGGAAAAAAAGTAACTCCCTTCTTTAAGAACAAAACACAATCTTGATTATATTGTACTTTCATGTGATTAAAATGTGTGTAACTTCTTGAAAAAACAGAATCTAGCGCTTGTAG
>OMNM01031127.1:0-10219 GCA_900302745.1 Parablennius parvicornis
TCTAAATATCTCAGGAATTCTTGTGATTACAAGACTTGCAAATGTTAAAAAGTAAATGTAATGAATTGTTTTGAGGAGAGACTAGACCAATATATTCTTAACCTCCTCACAGTGTCAGAGATTTCAAGGACAAATAGATGAACTGCAGTTTCTAAATCAGCATGGATTTGCAAGATAATTTGAAATATAGATTTTTTTGTCTCAAATGTCTCAAGCAAAGCCAGTGGGCTTTTTTGTTGAACACAGCCAAATGTCTGTGGACACACTCAACAGAAGCTAAACAGCTTCAGGCCTTTTTCCAAACAACCTTTGTCGGGCGGGAAGGTTGGATTTTTGAGGTTGAGTCTTGTTTCTATTTTCAGCCTCAATCTGCCTCTTGATGTGGTTTCCACTGAACTTGAGATAACCCCCTGACAAATGAAGTATTAAATGCAAAGCTTTGTCTTGTCAACAAGGCTGTTTATCTTGACACTTTCTGCAGATTGAGCTTGTTAAACTTTTAACGCTTGCAGTCGGAGGACGGAGGGCGTCTGCCAGGGAGGAAGTTGGGGTTATGGCTTCTACTCTTTCTGAATAGAGGCATCTTCTCACTTCACCTCTTTAGAATCAACCAGGTTTAAGAGATTAATTGATAGATACATCACTGGATGGTTAGTTGTAGTTTAGAATCCAATGACGAATCCACAACGACATGTGGAGTGGACTCAGCTCCCGATTGTACTTTGTGCAAAAGAAAAACAATATCCCAACTCTTGTTATGAGCAACACTTTTATTTCTCTTCTGCATTGTGGGCACAATGACTTGGTTGGTAGGCTGCTTCAGCCGTGGATAGACCGTCTTATCTTATTTGTGGTCTTTTACTGTTGATTAATTTTGTCCCACATTTGCCCCATTTCTATCTCCTTCCTGTGTGTATCGAAAGCCACCAATGGACTTTGCGACTTCAGCAATCTTCTGAGTTTATTACCTGTTAAACTGTGCAACGATGATTGTGTGAACTTTGGCTTGCCTGTGCAACGTCGCTCTTCAATATACAAAAGTAACTGTCCACTCTGCATACACCGGTGCAGCCTTCAGAAAATAGAAGAACGGAGCAGTTGTTCAAGTAACATTTGATATTGAAATAGACCGCAACTGTCAGCATGGCCTGTAGGACATAATACCTTAGATTTCGACTGGCTGATCATCCAGTCATCTATCACCTTCGACAGACCAGAACCTCACAGTGTAAGTCATGAGTCTGCCCGGGTGTTTGTGCTACCCTGCTCACTTCTTACTCACCTCCTGTTTTTTTTTCGTCACTTTTATCATAAATGTGGTTTCTGTTAATATCTGTTATTTTTGGACTTTGCTTTGTTTTAGGCTTCCCGATCATCATCTATTAAAGGTCGTCTGTTGTTTTGAACCTCGTCCACATCTGGATCCTCCTTTTCCACCACCCTGACATCTAATTTAGTATGTTAATAATACATTTAATCAAAGCAGTGTGGCTTGTGCGGTAATCAGAATACTGCCGGCATTGTTTCAAGCCATTGCTGTAGAAGTATGACTGACAGTCAGAGCAACCGTAGACAGCAGCGTGAGCGGAACATGTATTACTTTACTGACCCCAAAGTGGAAAATTCCTGCAGGCTCCAAATCCCTCACAAGAGGTAAAGCACACTCCATAAAAATGAGTCAGGACACACACATACACACACAGGCACACACTGAACAGAATAAATCAGCAACATACTGAACTGTACGGTAAGCAGCACTATGTGCAACAATATGCAATATTACCCCGCACTAACGCTTGCTGTTCAACCGAGCACACTGATTTAGAGCCTCTGTGTCGACTCTTCCAGTCCGCCATGCCCCTCCTGTACTTTTCATTTTCCCATGGCAACAATTACCAAAGACTTATGATGTTTACACTATTTTACAAGTGCCTTAAAAGTGCTTTGCTTGGTTTCCAACAAGTATTTTGACATGACTACAAACAACTTTTGCGGCTTTTTCCAGGCGCATGTAGTTTCACTTTATACCCATTTACTTGAAATGTTTATGAAGCACAGTGAGCTGTTGACAGTAAAACTGAGCATTTTCTTGTAGTTTGCTCTGTTGTGGCACAACAGGCCTGTAAACCATAACAAAGCACAACTCAATGTAAGTAGGGAGAAAAAGAAAAGCTCCTTATCTAGGCAGTTACTTCTCACATTGGACTGTGAACACCTGCAACCTGGCAAACAAATGCTCCCTCATGTCATATTTCTCCAGGGCGTCGTGCCCCTTCTTCACCCTTTCTGGCCATTAAGGCCGGTAAATAGGGCCGCGACCCCAGCAAGCGAGGACATTAATGAGTGCATCTGTGGGGGCACGGCTTGGTCGGCTGCTCCCTCGAGCGGGGCCTCTCTTTCGGGGGGCTTTTAAAATCAAGAGGGCCAGGGGCCGGGAGCTCCATAGATGTCCATGCATCCTGCTGGTGATGGCTCTACCATAAACGGTGGTGAAGTGGGAATACGTTCCAGATGCTGCGGGAGAAGGGAGCACTTACTTAAGCACATACTCACACACATGCTGCAGTCCCGACCAGTGTGGGCCCCGAGGAAGAGGAGCTCCGGGTCGGCATGGAGACGAAGGTTCAAAGGTCAAAGACCACATGAGATTGTCCGGTCATTACTCATATGAAGACAGCATTGTGTGTGTGTGTGCGTGCATGTGTGTGTGTGAGGAGGGAGGGAATGTAGGGCAGTTAAAAAAGGAAGGTGTATCCTTTACACCACCACTCCCTGCTTCTTACAGCCACTGAGTGGGAAGAGACGGATACCCTGCAGCTGAGATGCTGCTTTGGAAGCGAGATCGCCCCGAGACCGTTATACAAGCAAGTGGTTATGGCATTTTCAAAACAGGAATCTCGTGCCCGGAGTGCAAAGAAAATCACACTCTGTCGGGAGTGCATTTAATAAGGTTTGACATTTGCGAGCGCTGATAAACTGACCCTTCAGACCAAATGAGCCTTTACCTTTGTACACAGATAGATTAATAAAAAAACATGATCTAATCTACTGATCTATTTCTTCCAAACTGACTTGGATACACAGCATCTGTCATCACGTGACCACTAACCGTCTCTGTCAGGTCAGCTCCTCTCTAATAACGGCTTCTTTATCTGTTATTAATATCTGGACGATTCTTCAGGGATGCTGTGTCATCTATTGTGGAAACATTATGCAACTTCAACCGGCTCTAAAAATGTAGTTGGAAGAGGTTAATCGAGGACGGCCTTTCCCCCAAATGTAACCCGATAGAATTTATTTGTGTCATCCAACAGAGTCCCAGCTGTGCTCTGAACCCAACATATGGATTTTAATAGATCTCGTACCACAGCGATATGCTTCCAACAAGTATTATTGTCTCCATTCAAATTCTTTTCAGTGGTGAAAACACTTGATCTCATAAGAGAGACTTAAGATCTTGAATGTGAAGACTAAACCGAAAAGATTTTAGAGGCACGTGATTGATTTCACCTTCCCATTATTTAGCCTGTTATCACCTGTGGGTGCCCACAGTGCAATAGCATGAAGGTGAATTGAAATATATATAAAAAAAAAATAGCCTGCAAATGTATACAAAATTCAAAATGCCTCTAAAAATAGATTTGAAAAACATAGTTGCTCAAGTTGAATGTTGGCAAATAGCACACCCTCAAAGTGTAATAGAAAAAAATAAGTCTATGAATTCATAGAAAAGTAGAATAAACCACATATCTGACAATGGTTGTGTGTAAATGCTCATTTGTAGATACAAATTGATATGAGTTTGTGCACACTGGTGTATCCACAAAAGTGGCTATTAGGAACAACTGGAGAGGTAAGATTACATAAGTTACCAGTAAATACAACCCAGAAAGAGAACAGGTTTGAGGTTTCCTGGTTCAAACTCTCGCTAAACAGTGATTTTGGGTCTGGGGGGGCCCATCAGTAGAAAGTTTGCTATGTCTGTGTCTGGGTAAGATTTTCTTTTGTCTTAATGAACTATAGTTTGAGATTACACTCTCAAACTACAGTTTGAGAGTGATTGGACATATAGTTTGAGAGTGATTGGACATCATTAACATTGTTGGGGATGTAAAGTCCTTTGAGGAAAATTTGTGATTTGGGTCAGCTCCATAAATAAAACAGAGTTTTTACTTGTTCAGATTGTAAAACACAGTCGTATTTAGTTACATCGCTACACTTTTCACTCTGTGTATGTGTGTGTGTGTGTGTGTGTGTGTGTGTGTGCGTGTATGTGTGTGTGTTTGAAGTCAAGTGTAAATTGTGTATAACCCAGACTCTGGAGTGTTGACCGCAGCATGTGATGCTATCCAGACCACAGGCAGCTCGCAGACACCACTACTGTGTGTATGTGTGTGTGCGCGCGTGTGTTTGAGCAAGAGATGAAACACAGCTACAGTAGTAAGCCAGACACGAGACCCCTAATATTCCATTACGTAGTGTGTGTCCCCCCCCCCAACAGGCTGCTCACAGTCACTTCGTACAGCTGTGATTATACATTTACTGTGTAGATTAGTTCCCCTCAGGGAAACTCTGATTTAATTTGCTTTACATTTTAGGAATTTTGCTGACATCCTTTCCCAGAAGGGCTTATAATGACTGTAACAATAAAATGGGGTTCCATTTTAGACATTGATTCATTTCCAAAAAACTGACCACACACAAGCTCTATATGCCTTGTCTGAAATAAGATGGACTTAAATTCTAATCATTAAAGTGAAACCTTCCCAATTATCCATTGTCTTCACCCATTCAGGCCCATATAATGAAACTTTGAATAAATGTTTGAATGAATGCAAGTAAAGCAGAGCCGCCAACCAAACTTCTTGCATGTTTACAATTAAATACATTGTTGATGAGTGTTGCCATTGAGGATAGAGATTAAAAAAAGGTTAAGTTATCCTGCTACAGATTATTGTTGTGAGAAGTCAGAGTTCTCTGTAAAAAAAAAAAAAAAAAAAACTTCAAATTTTGGATCAGTTACACCTTTTGTAACTTGTTTTGTGATTGTAAGTTCTTTACATTTATTTATTCGGTTCTCAAATATTTTAAATTCTGTTGAAGCTCCGGGTACATAACAATATTTTCAAATGAAAAACAACAACCTTTTGTCGTGTTTTAAATATCAATTTATCGATCCAAATTCCCAGTCTCTTTGAATGTATTGTTCTCCACCGATCATGTGTGGTTTCATTAACAGCACCCACTTGTGGCCATACATGCTAACTACATTGTTTTCACGTTTCGTGTAAACACGAAACTTTTCTGAAATGCAAACGCATGAGGCGAGGAGACGTTTTGGCATGTAGTCTTTACAAAAGTGCACCAAGTCTTTCAGATGGACAAACAAGTAGCTGATGGCTGAGTGCAATTTGTAAACAAAATAAGAGCGCACTCTCAGTCAAAGTGTTATTAATGACTATTAATGTTACTGCAAATGTTGTGATCACAAAAGAGAAAACAGCAATTAACAAAACAACAGTGAACGTTGGCACTACTTTGCATTGTCGTAAGTAAAAACTTTCCTCCAGCTCTGACATTCATTAAGAGAACTTTTCATGCAAGCACTAAGAGTGTGTGACAGTCGAGCTGCAGTGTGACAACTTCTGAGTCTGTGAATGTTTTTCTTGTGCCTCTAATTGGTAGAGTCGGGGAAGATTTGAGAAGTGGTGAAGTTAACCAGAGACACATAGTTTGTTTTTTGTTTTGTTTTGTTTTGTTTTTTTTACTGTTGGTACGACTTAATTTTTTGCAGTCCTATGGAAACATAATAAACCATTTTGGAACATGGCAGAAGAGGTTGCACAGATAAGCAGCAGGCACATAACCTGCTTCTGAATGTTGAAACGGCTTGAAATGTAACGTGTTAAACAAAAATCATGTGGATATGAGCAACTTTGTTTATTGTTTCTTTATATTAATTCCTGCTTTCTCTTTTTTTTTTCTCTGCTATTCTCCATGCTGATGCCCTGCTGTGTGATGAATAGGTGAGTAACTTTGAAAGTGTTGTCATTTCACTTGCACACATAGACACACAGATGAGAAAACTCCCTTCCAAAATGTGACGAATCATCCACAGCAGACACTATTATGTATTTACTGACTTGAGTGATAAGTTGTTTGGATGTCAAAGCAACTTTCCTTCTAAAGTGTGTGTTGGGCGTGTGCGCGCCTGGCGGTGCGGCCACCCTAATGGATGGAAAGTCTCTTTACACGCACCAACTGAAGATCAAACCGCACTCACTCACACTTGCATATACAAACATACACAAATAGTAAATCTGCACAAAGTAAACACACCACAAGGAAACACACAAAACGCGCCTCTCACTCTGTCTGTGACTTTAATTCACTTCTGGTTTGTTCAACACAAACACACACACACGCACTCATACACACAGACACGCACACACAGGCACACACACACACACGCGCGCACACACACACAAACATGCACGTGTTACACTTTTGGTAACGTCGCTTTGACCTGCATTCCTACAGATTGAAAGGTAGCTGTGACTACAGCAGTTGAGGAGACCTGGAATTGCTCTTTCTCCCAGTTTTTAATAATCTCAGTATGTAAACAGCAATAAATACACACCCACAGACCTGCACACATACCCACACACACACACACACACACACATAGCTTTGTTTCCACCACTTCTTTACATTGAATTTGTACTTTGCTCAACACTATCTTTTACCATAGCCGTTAAATTTTGGCTACGTTCATAATAATCATCCTCAAGCAGTTCTGTTTTTTTTTTTTCTGGGATCTAATTTTCTTGAATTTATGGTGTTGTTGTTTTTGTAGTTTATTATTATTTTAATTTTAATGCAGAACAAACTTTATTCCTGAAATGATCCGCTTCTTCAGGCGTCACACGCAGCAGAGCAGACTGTGTTTATTGAAGTACTGCTGTTCTGCAATTATAAAACGGGCTTTGTGTTCCTGGAAATAGACGGGACAAAGTAGGGTCGTCTTAAATTGCTATATGGAGAGTCTAATATCAGCTCGGAGTTTGATGCCGAGTTGTGCATCAGCGTGTGGTCTCATAAACAAAAATATCATGGTGGATGTCGATGTGTGGACGTCTGGCTGAGCTGATCAGACGTTATAGAAGCACACAATAAATGCCAACTTAGAGCAGAGCCAGTGAGGCAGGAGATCCGAGCAAAGAACAGCTGAGGACTCCAGATACTGCATATTAAACTATGTTGAAACTTCAAAAAAGTGTAGCAAAGTTTTGCTATGAGCAAGCGCCCTGCAACAAATATTTAAAAATACTAACAACAGCTTTCTTTTGGCGGGGGGGAAAAGAAACTGATGTGTCTTAAAAAATCTTTTTTGTTTCTTATGTAAGCCTTACAAAAGGAAGCGATGTCTTGTATTTGTGCCAACATGGTCACTATAGATGCCACATCTGCTGACATTTTCAATTTTTAAGTCGTCATGACGTAAAAAAAAAAAAAATATGGCTAAATGATGAAGAGAAGAAAGTCAGAAAAAAAGAACTTGTGTGGATGTTTCTTTGCACTAAGACTGAGATGTATAAGTCGACACATTATACACTGCAGGAGTGCATTCAGCGTCATGCTGCCACGTATTGGATTTGTGCAGAGCGTCTTCGAATCAATTCGCTCCTATTAAGAATGGAAATCTCCACAGAATTAACATGAATATAACTCACTTTTCCATGTCTTTCCAGACTAAAATACCAAGATCGTGCTGTAACAGCTCCAGTCGGCATCAGTCAATCGGCAGTCATATCTACCGATATATGTCTATGATTTTACTTTTGTATCCCTACCTCCTCCACTGCAGAAAAGTGATGCTGTCTTACTTCAAAGAAAGTTGGATAAAATCTGATAATTCAGACTCATTTTAAAATATCGTATACACATCTAATTTGGGAACACAAATGAAATTTAAAACATATCACTTTAACCAGCTCAGGGTCGCCAGGCGAGATCAATCTTCACCCTTTAGCCAGGTCTTCTCCATCCAAGTTGTGTAAACTGGTGTGGGACAAGATTGGCGGCACTTCACAAATGTGGTTGTACTTAAAATTTTGTACCAGAAAGTATAAGAAGCAAGTGCATACAAGCACACGCGAATGTAATCTTATCTCACACTTCTTTTGGCAATCGCAAAGTACACCATCCTAGTCCAAGTCCTGCTATTAATAAGCCAAAAGTGTCTCTTATTAAAATAAAATCTGAGATGGGTTTTTTTTTATCGTTCTGTTCAGCAGAAACTCTGGCATAGAGCTGGTAGATGATTAACTTTAAAATTGCTCGGCATAAATTTCTAAAATGGTAAAAAAATGTGACAGTCGAATATCTTTATGTTTTACAAGATGACATCTTCCAGTTAATCCGATGAGTTTGAATAAAATTCAGCAAACGTTCACCAGGACAGAGTTCAGTGTATGTTGAGCTCTTCTTATGGATTCTCTTCTCCTGCTGCTAGTTAGTTCACGCGTTGGAAAAATCTTTACTGTTGATATCATATTTTAGAGCCCTCGCATGAAGTCAGACTTTACATTAGTGGACGCCTGGATGGAAAATCAATCACAAAAGTTTTTAAGACTTTCAGCGTCACTTTAAAAACTCTGCTTTCTCTTTTTCTCAGTGGGTAGGCGGTTAAATTGAATTTGTGTGGTGTTGGCTTCCACTGGTACCACATTACTCGTAAGATAATATAAATGAGATAATGAGGGAATGGAAACAAGCCGGTGCTCGTCTGTAATGACTGCACGCGTAGACGATCATATCGGGCCGGTCTGATTGTGGCTGAAACAAATTCACTTTAGTGAAACACGTGATTTCTGACTGTCCCGGACAAACACACACTCAAGTGCACAGTCAAACGATTACATTCTCCGCCACATAAGAGGTTGTTTTTTTTCACGTCTTTCTTTTTTTTTTTCCGTATTACATAGATGTGAAGAAAAAGGGAAAGATGTCAGTGTGTAAAAGTATGTGATCACAACATGTTTTTGTGTGTGTGTTCTTGCACAGAAATTTAACTTCAAGATTGACATTTTTAAGGTTCTAACTTATTACTGTAACCAACGCACGTAAGCATCAAAGACGAGATCTTGCGTGTCCATTTTTTGCAGGGTGGGGGTATTTATTAACTTTTCACATTAAGTAAATCCCTTGTTACATTTCAGTGTTACGGATCATTTGATATTCGATCATCAGGTACTGTAGAAGCTCCTTTTCTGCACTCTAGGTCCTCAAATGGAAACTTTGGGGATTTGAAACGTTTTTATTATCATTATCATTCCGGCGGCCCAGAAGTGTCAATGCAACTGCAAAAGACACAACAGAACAGCAAAAGTCACAATGCAAGAGCAAAAGCAAAACAACAAAACAGCAAAACAGCAAAACCACAACAACCTGCTTTTACATTGTTGCTTTTGTTGCTACATTGGGGCTTTTTCCATTTGCTTTGAGGCTTTTGTGATTCTGTTGTGACTTGCTGTTGCGTTGGGACTTTCGCTGTCACATCAACAAGTAAAAACAGGGGTCTTCACAATAAAATTAGTTATCGCTTTTTTTGGCATGCACGACGCTAATCAGACAAAGCCTCGATCTCTTGTTTCACCCCAACAATGGTCAAGAACCTCAGCATCAGTGGTTGAGCACCACTGTATCGATCTAGAATCAGTCTGATAGAAATAGAAAGTTTCTTATTCACATGAAATTGTAAAAAGGAGTTGACCGTGCCTATTGTGGTATAATAATATTAGTTAACTATAATTAGATAAATAAAATGACCCTAAAGAAGTGTTGATTGTGAAAAACTTTGCAAAAACAAAACAGAAGAGAAAAGGTTTTGAATCAGGACAAGGTAGAGAAACACAAAAACAGCATGAAAAAGAGACACAGCATTAAAGAAGAAAGAAGATGGAAAAAAAGACACATACTGAAGACATTGCAGCGCGTGGTGGTTTGTGTTAATCAGGGCGGGGAAGAGCCTTGCCGGCTGCTCTGATGGGAAATGGCAAGTAATCAGCTGGAATAATGTTTGGGCTGCGACAGAGGACTGTGGGAACAGGGTGGGAGGTGTGTGTATGCATACATGCGAGTGAGTGTGTGTGTGTGTGTGTGTGTGTGTGTGTGTGTGTGTGTGTGTGTGTGTGTGTGTGTGTGTGGGTGGGCGGCG
>OMNM01031127.1:10239-26039 GCA_900302745.1 Parablennius parvicornis
GAGACTAAGGGGGTTAGACACAAGCCAGAGCAAAGCAGCACACTTAACGTCCCCGACAAAGGCTGTTTCGGTCTTCAGTCATCTTCAGTTGTTCCCTGTTGTCCCATATTTACAGTCACCATTCAAGTTTCAAAACTCTGATCGTCAACATCACAAGCGACAAATCAGAGGTCAGATCCACACTTGTCTGGCTACGTCGCTGTGATGCAGAAGGAAGCGAACACGCAGCATTTCACTGATATAACAAGAGTTTGATATTTATTTCTTCTTAGGCTTCCATTGATTGCGAGACAGTTAATGCAATAAACAGCAAGACAAACCTATTAAAGATATATTATACTTTAAAGATACCAGTGCTAACCTTCTCATATTTTGTTGCCTTTTAACTCTGCGGTAATTAGGATTCCGAGCATCAGCATTTCTTGAAACTGGTGTAAACACCTGACATTTACCGCAACATGGTTGTTTATATTGACAGTTTCATCCAACTTAGAGTCAAGTGAGGTTGAATCCGATCCCAGCTGACTTTGCATGAAGGTCACCAGTCGATCACAGAACCTAACTGACGCTCACACACGCACAGTCACATGCAGGCATACAAACACACACTGTGGAATCAAGATTCACCAATTAAGCTGCATGTTTTAATGGAATACTTTATTGTACAGGGTGTATAAAGTTCTTTTGCTACTTTACATTGGAACATTAAGTTTGTTTCATTTTTCTATCCCCTTTTTGCATGCACGAAGTTCCAGATATATAAATGTGTCATTAGAACACAGATCAGATATAATATTCCTGGATAGAGTCCAGGCTGAGCATAATTTCTATCTGGAGTTTGCATGTTCTCACCTCCGGGATCCAACGATCTTCGGGAACTTGTATAAAGTGTGCTGAATTTCATGCTCTCATTTTGCAGACATTTTTGGAAAGATTAACTAATTGTAATATGCCATAGTATAGTATAGTATAGTATAGTATAGTATAGTATAGTATAGTATAGTATAGTATAGTATAGTATAGTATAGTATAGTATAACAGCATTATTGGCATCATATGCAAACGGGCGGATTCAGATGATGATTTTGTGTATTAGATCCTGTTTAAATGAGAACGATAAATTGTTATCATGTTTGTTTCTTTGAGCTTGCGATTGGGTGATCACACCATCTAATCAGATGAAGTGCTGAACCGCCACAAGTACACAATGAAATGCGATACCACAAAGTTAGACCTGTTTGTACAGAAAGTTATAAAACATATTAGAGCACAACATTAAAAAAAAAAAAAATAACAGGTTGCAGAGAAAACATTTTATGTTGACGTCCTCATATAAAAGTCGTTGGGAGACGAACAATAACAAGAGCATCTCCGTTAAAGGCTTTGCCCAGTTGTAACTGACACCATCGTGAACAATATTGCTCGATCGGAGGCAAATATTGCAAAATTCATATATTGTATTTTTTTGCACATTTGGCAGATGATTTTTTTTCAGTGGCCTCCTGTTACTAGATCAGCTCCCACATGTATGCACATCATATAAATCTTATACACAATCCTTTGGTAGAAGTTGGATAAAGTGGTGCAGAAGATGCATAAACGTGAGTCAACAGTTAACAATTACAACAGAGCAGATTTATAGCAGTAAGACAATCCTCATTCTTGATGTTAGTTAAGAAAAATATTTAAGCTCAACGGATATAAATGCCATTAGAATTACATTGAATGTTTCTTTTTACTTGTGCTTTTGAGTATTTCTTTACTTTCATATGTGAAAAAAATTGCTTTTTGAATCAGGGCTTGTATGTTTACTCTTTTTTTACTGACTTCTGCAAGTATCTGTAGATATTGTGAGTGATGGATGTGCATACTTTGGCATCATCTGATAATGGAATTAGTGCCTGGTTGACATGTAATGTGCAGACGAAGCAGCAGAAGCAGCATGTGGCCACACAGGACGACGCCATAGAAGCAGATGCACAGTTCTGTTCCTGCACACACACACACATGCACATACACACACTAAACCTCTTCGTTGTGCACCATCTCATTGATAACTCGTCCTCAATCATAAACTAATATGTTACACACGTTATGCACAAATGGACCCACACGTTAGATTGACCACAATTTCCCCACCAATCAGACTTCAAACAGCAGTCTGAGGGTTCCCGGACAGCGCTTTTGATCTGGCTAAATGGGTGTCATTCGGGCACACGTTGCTCCCATCTCACCTCCATCAGCGAACCGCCGTCCATGTCCACGTCGCTGATTATCCGTCTTATCTGGAGGCGATCAGCCTGCCTGATTAAAACATTCCCAGAATTCCCTCTTCTTCCGTGCTGCTGGAATGTCTGCATTTCTGCAGCTTGTTAAAATGTTGGCTCTTGCCGCACACATTTCCCCATAATTTTTTTTTTCTATTTCATCACGTTTTGTTTTTTTTCCAGCCTGCTCACCAGAAACACATATTACACATTCAGCACCTCCGGCAAGTTCCATTTTTGTCATATGCTTTGTCCATGCAAAGGCATTTTTGTTGAAAGTACAATAATATAAGGTTTCAAAACCAAACTTATTAACCTTGAAATAAGCGCAGATATAAAAATACATGTAGTTATATGGCAGGTTTGCATTTGAAAGGATCTCTTTTGCCTCTCTGAAGTATATAGAACAATATGCCAAAACAAACAAACCCAAAAGGGTTAAATTGATTGTATTTAGTATTATGTTGCACATCTTTGAAAATGATTGCTATGTATGTAAATGGTAAATTAATTTCCCCGATATAGCGCTATTCAACTGCTTGAACAGTCCCATAGCGCTTTACATCGTTTGAGGCCAAATATCTGTCACTTCAAAAAATATTGTTTTATTTTTTCTGGAAAAATGCACCACTTCCTACAATGTGACCTGCCTGAAGCCTTTGATTTCAGCTGATTAATATTACTGACCTTTAAACTCCCTTTTAGAATAAGTTAACCAATACCGTAATGCTAAAACGAGCGGTCTCGAATTGATGTTCTTTAATTTCCATAAATTTGTGAACGACTTGTGAAGAACATCTGATGTAAAGGACACTGTTTTGTTCTGTTGTTCATGTCTCAGCGATTGTAGATGCACACCTGTCGACAAAGTATAAGCAGACTGAGCTAAATCTCAGCGTCAAGTTTGAGGTGCGTTAATCATCTAGCCAGTGAAAACTGCCTGATGTTTGACTGTTTTGCTTCAGTGGGAGTTGCAATGCGAAGGAAAGCTAATGGCTAAAAGGCTATGGCATGTTTGTGAATGAATGCAGTTTTATTTTATGTTCTGAGGATATTATTTCTCAGGAATGCTACAATGTGTGCTCACTGGGAATATTTACAAGTGAATGGAATTATTGCCTGTATACAGTTGCTGAATTATTTTGTTGACAGATGTTGCAGAGTGATTCAACAGTTCAGGATTTTGTGGTTGGAAGCTAAAGTCTCACTTATCAAAATGTCTAAGCTAAAATGAGTTGGATTTTATGGGTTACGGCTGAATTCTAAACCTGAGCGTTACTATCAATATTTTTTTTTTTTCTAAATTATCACTGAACTAGTAATGTTACATGAGACATGCTGTGATATACATTTCAGTTCACTCATATGTTGATAAAAAGTGAAGTCATAAATTGTGAAACTGAGGCTGAATTGATCATCTTTATCATCAGCGACGGCTTTAACTGTGACTCAACTGACGGTTACAAGACGTGTGATTCATTGATTTAACACAGTAAAAGAAGTTGGTAATGACAGTTTGACCAACTTTCCTTACATGGAGAGAGAATGCATCAAACGGGTAAACAACAAGACCCAAACGTGCGCAGGCTTGTGGATGAGGGGGGATTGGAGAGGTGACGCTGGGCTGGTGAATTGCTTTGGCGGATTCGGATCATTAGGCCAACAGATGGCTGACTGGTTCCCTCGACACACACAAGGAAACTCAACTGTAGTCGGGCTGAATTCACTTTCAGTGTGAGTGTGTATTCTCTGTATATGTATATGCACTGCTTGTAGCATTTTGTCGATGTGTGTCTGAACATAAATATTCATATTTGCTGTTACTGTACACTGCGTCCAAGCAGCTATGAAGTGCGTCAACGCACGTTTCAGCCCACACGGCTCCATCTGTTCTGCTGCCTCCTGCCCTCTGACTGTTTAGGTTTCAACTTTTGAACATGAAGGCAAAGAGCATAACAGCAGCTGAATTTAAGGCCGTGATCTATTTGTTTGACTCCCTGCAAATCTTTTCTTCGCATGGGTGAAGTTAAACGAAGAGGCTTCTGCATGAATCCAGTGTTAAATATATGTCACAGCTCAGACATACAAATAAAAGAAACATTCACAATAAGGAGTCTACATGAATGAGAACGTGGACTGATGAAAAAATACCCTTTGCTACGGTGTGCAGTTTGCACAATGACGTCTTTTTCCCCTCAAATCTCCCACTAATGAAGGTTGAGAGCGATTCATTACCTTCTGCTGCTGCTGCTGCTGGCGGTGCAAAACACATGTTCTCCAGAGGACTTTAACTAGCACAACTGCATCAGTGTTTTGTTGTTGTTTTTTTGTTTTGTTTTTTCTCTTGCATGTGGTGTTTAATGAGAAGATAGGACACATGATAAGACACATTTTAAGTCCAAATACAAGTTCATCAGAATACAAGGCAGTGTTATATTTTCAATTCCATTTTAAAACTTTATCGTGCTCAGAGCATTTTTTTTTATCTACGGTACATCCTGTTTCTTTCACGCCACTCACAGAAAACATCATTTAATCTGACACACCTGCTTCACACTTTTGATAATGAAATAATAAACTGTTTACTCAACCGTAACAATTTCATATTTAGGAGTAATCAAATCATTGTGATGAATGTTTTGCACTTCAGGAATGCAATGTTTCAAAACCCAAATTCACATGCTTCACTTGCACACACGATGACACGTTAGCTGTGTTCAGCATTTTCATTTCAATTAACATGAGATTTGGTCGACGTTCTGCCGCTGCTATTTATATTTGTTGTCTCTTGTATTCTGCTCAATACCGAGATCTGAAAGGACAAAGTCTGTGAGATTAACGTGTGTTCATGCACAGAGACGTGGAAACATTGGAGAGAAATCTAGATGTGTTCCTCTGATTTCTCACGATCAGATTAAGCATATCACTATCTGATGTTCAGATTATCACTGAAAATTATTTTTTTAATCCATGATTTTTCACATTTACAGAAAATTTAGCGGTTAATTTTGACAAATGTTTTTCATACACTTAATTAGAAATTACATTTATCACGATGAGTGACTTTTATTCAGTCCCAAAAAGTAAACTCTTTAAATGTCTTTTAATAACATGTTGAAATGTCCAACAATGTGGACTTGAATTCAATTAAACCTAAATTTTACCACGACAAATTATGCAAATGTCCAGAAATCAAATTCGTTAAGCTTCTAAATATTCCGACCAATAATTTATTCATCCTTTATTCACTGAGTAGATGTGGTGGTAGACCAGCGCTTACATCAACAGACACTGGACAATCACTGAAAGACACACAAAATTTTAATTAAAAAAAAAAAAAAATCATGAAGATGAAGGGAAAGACTTGGCGAACACAAAATAGACCAAAACAGTTCTTTTTTTTTATTTATTCGATGGCTTACATCAATCACTTTAAACTTTTGATTATTCTGACATAAAATAACAAATATCACAAGTTTATATTCCAGTCATTGCTCCATCAATTGTGTCCCACCGCTCTCTCCAAGGGTCAATTGAGAGTAGGCAATACACAAGCTTATTTTGTAAAATGTAAGTTGCAGCTGAAGTAAACTGACAGAATGGAAGACAACTTTCAGGCTTTGGGAATAGCAAATACAAACTCCAAAAAGAAAGGCCCACCTCTGAAAGTACATCCATCCAGGGTCACAGGTCACTTGAGCAAATCTTAGTTGACTTTGGGTGAAGGTGGGTTCATCGCTCACTCACATTCTCAACTATTGTTATTATTGTGACACCGATTGACATCAAATCCATGTTTTTTTGGAATGGAATGTACAGGGAAAAAATGCAAACTCCACACAGAAAGACCTCCAATATCCAACCCCAACTGGGACTGGGAACTTTCCAACTATGAAGAGAGAGTTAATCAGTACTCCTCCATGTAGCTTCAAACCAGGAGCCCTCTCACTGTGAGGAAACAGTACAAACCACTGCAGCTGCCATTAACCATGTCAACACATGGAAAATGTCCAGATGTCTTTTTGTGATAAGGCATAATAGAGGCAAATGTAACATCTTTGTAAAAGGGCTGTACGGCTTCAAAGGGACCTCAAAGGGAAGATAAAAGGACTTGATAAGCATGGGGAGTATGAAAAATGAAGGAGCAAAAGTGACTGATGGAATTTAAGCCAGATAGAAAAAAAAATGAATAAGACTCAGAAGAAGGATGTTTTCCCCAAATTGCAGTCTGGTGGAAATGGGACACAGTCGTCCCGCAGGCATAAGAGAAAAACGGCGAGAACTGTTATTGTCTCTTTCCCTCATTTCTTCCTTCAACAAACCAAGAAAGAAACTCCACCAAAGGTGAATGTGTACGAGAGTTCAGTTCATACTTGCAGCTGACTCAATATATACTTATGTATGCATTAATGTATAGAGACCACTTTAATAGGAAATAAATAATTTAGTTCCAACCTTTTTCCCTGCACCACTGACAGTATTTTGCAGCATCAATTAAGTTCTTTAATATAACTTTAAATAAAAGACTAGCAGCATGAGTGCATATGAAGGCATTGTATATTGTTCATCAGGGTGCAATCGTTCAGATATACAGCTAAACCTAAAGAGAATGTGCAAAAAAAAAAAAAAACACCTTTAATTAACACTGTAACATCTCATTAATGAATTATAATGTGTTCATTTGCATAGCAATTAAACAAAACAGATCACTTACTGAAAATAAATTAGAAATTCCAACCTGTCATATGTTGTAAAGCTACATAGAAAAATCTATCTGTCATAAAGTACATAATGTTTTCAAATAAGTGTAATGCAAAAGAAAACTGCCTCTGAGAGCAATCCGTAGATCGTAAACTGTTTTTTACCTTTGATATGAACACTCAAAGCAGTTAATTATAATTAGTTTAGTGCCTTTTATCTGCCAGATAGAAAGAACATTTATTATTGTACGGGTGTTGAATAAAATACTGAACAATGAATAATGTATGAGATCTCAAATGGAAAGACTCTTTTAGTGTTTCAAACGAGGAGGAGGAAATAAAAGAAAATACATAATATTTAGTTGCTTTGACTCAAATATAAATTATCCCAACATTCAAGATTAAACATTAACAACGGTTAATGGAGGCCGTTAAGAGGCGAGAACTCATGCAGAGGAGAGTTGAAGGAAACACTAACGAGCGGCAGACAAGAAGAAGAAGAATGACGTGTAAAAACTCTGCTTCCTGCTCCCACGTCAGGGCCCATATATCTGTGTAGCTATTGGCTGAGCGGTAAAACACAAACTGGCAGGTTGTGCTGACTGCATGACTCTGGACTGGACAGGGTCACTGCTGCTAGCACTTCCGAGTGAAATACAACCGTTTTTACCTTTTCACACTGGATTGAATGCCGCAGACTTAGAGACGGTTTGTGCAGAATGCAGAAAGCATGTTTACACACAAAGATACAACATCTGACTACATTTCTGGTGAACAAATAAGCAAAATGTATTACTTGAATAGGAAGCATGTAATTATGTAGGTGTGGCTTCCTGGACAAATTGACAGAGATACAGAGTGTTTAAAAGCATAGCAAATAAACAGTCATCTCCCCTGAGTCTGACTCAGACTCATATACCATTTATCATTTGGAATTGCGTAGATATATCTCCACAATTGCAAACTACCAGAGTGCAGATAAAAAGAGCTTTGTATCCAGATACTAGTCATTATGGCGGTCACCTGGACTTCTGCTATCAAGGACAAAATAAAGATATACAAGCGACATTAGCATCTCGATACCATGAAAAACTCATTGAGATTGAATAACAGACAGATTTTTTTTTTTTTTTTTTAATTACAACAAATTTTAATCTGTTCTCTTTTACCTGAACAGCAGCTGAAAGGCTGCACTGTGATGTTGTGGTTTGCAGTCTCTCCTCAACCCCCATGAAACCGGATGAATTGAAAATCCCTGTTTTTGGACTGGGTTGGGTTTGGGGCCTTCTCATGTGGAATTTGCATGATTTCCATGTGTGTGTGTGTGTGTGTGATGGAGATGGAGTGGACCAGTCCTCTCTGGTGTGTATCCTGCTTTCCCCAATAATCCGTTGGAATCAGCTGCCCCCCGAGACTGTGAGTCGGACGTCAGTATAAAAGTTGGGTGGGCGGATTGTCAGGTGTTGATGTGCTAATTCTTTTTTTTTTTTTTTTAAACAAAAAGCAAGCAAAGGAGCTCATTATATCATCCTCATTAAAATGTTAGGTGTGCCAAAGTACATGCAGCCACACAAACGTCCATCTTGGCTAAACTGAGCTGAATCTGAGCTGTGAAGGCGCCTCTCTTGTTTAATCGCAGCTCTCTCTGGACTGAAATGAGCTCTGTCTGAGTAATGAGCCATCATGCAAATGCTGCGCGCTCGTCGTTAAGTGGCATTAATCAAAGCTGCCCACCAAGCCCGGTGGATTTCCTGAGACACAAAAGGTATAATACTTTGTGCCATTATGAGTGCAATACTGCTGGCGAGGTGGAGTGGAAAATGGGGGCGTTTTGACCGAACAGAAGAGGGAGATGTGTAACTTTGTGATTTACACGGCCAGTGCCAAGATTATTGTCAAAGAGATAAGTTGAGGTCTTTCTTTTAAGCTGCTTGGTGAAGAGTTTTTGCTTTGATTCACTTCAGACAATCTTCAAGTGGTCTCAGATTTTTGAAAAATCACACGAGAAATCTCATTGGATTTGAAGACTGAGGTGAATAACACACTGGAGCTCAGTACATTACAGAGGCTGTCACGATTCATAAATTTTCTGATGTCTTTTTTTAAGGAATAGCTGATTATATGAAAGATATTTTCTGAACATTTTAAGTGATGTTCTCTTTATTTTTCTTCCTCGAGCTGTCTTTCATCCTCTCGCTAATTCGTTCTCCCGTCTATATATGACATCTGCTGCACAGCACTCTAAACAGGAGTCTAGGAGCGGTATTAGTGCTGAGATGAGTGCTGATAGGAATCTGATGTATGGTGTGTGGGCGTGTGTGTGTACAGTTGTTATTGTACGGTCCATCAGGGTGACACATTATATAAAAATAGGTAAATGTTGGCTGGTCCTCACTCTCACATGCTCCTTTGAAGATACATTTGAGAGTTGAAACGTGGCTTTAAGGTGGAATATACTGGTTAAAGAATTAAAAGGTTTAACCACTTTGAGGCGACAGTCGGGGTCAGCGTGAGGACGAGGGTGTGCAGTCCGTCCGTGAGAGTATTTGCAAAGATAGCCTTGCAAACGTGTGTCTCTAAGCCAGTATTTTTATGAATCCTGTTAGCTGTTGGCTTTCCTCAACAGTATGTCAGTCTGTGTCTAGTTAGCGAGAACACGCAGACAAACACACACACACACACCGAAAGCTTTCCGACTCCCTCTTGCACCCGTCACCCATCTTCAATGCATCCCACATCATGGAAAATTGGCTTCTGTCCGGCTCTTTCTTTCTCTCTGTACCCCTCTCTCCCGAACCTGACTATCTCTCCCTCTCTGCTTCTCTCCGTCCTTGTGATCACGTGGCTTCTAGATGTGGGATAAGAAACAAACAGCTGCTTCTTAAACTGTTAAAAGTGTGGGGGCGAGGAGTCACGCTCAGACATGTCCACGCATTATGTTGCGGGTTTGATTCTCTTTATTTCTTGCATATTTGTGATTCATAAGCCTTCTTTGACACGGCATTTGGGTTTTTGTTGAGTTTTGTAAACTAATTAAGCCAGTAAACTGAGTGTAAAGTGCACTCAATCTTTCTATGTCCACTTCCTCCATTTGGAAGTATTTTATATTCTTTCGTATGTGTCGACTAATTACATAAAGTTGTTAATTGACTTCAACACAGGATGATTAATACTGTATCTTTACAGCCAACAGTTGAACACATACTAGTCAACAGGTGCCAAAGCATCTGTTGAACCCACTCCTTCAAGAATAAGCTGCAGTTTTATCACCTCCTCTCTCTCTCTAAAGTGGCTCATCCTGAGCACCTGAGCTCAGCTACGTCTGCTGTTTTTATACCAGTGACAATACAGCCATTAAATTATGTGCTGAGATGCAGCTGGTGGCATCATACGCTGTGTAAAGGTGGGTGATGCGTCACTATTTCCTACCACAGTGCAAACTGAAATGACTTGGTCCACTGACGTCCGGTGTTATGTGAAGACACCGGCAGCAGAAACATTCCCTATAAGAGGCCTAAATGTGCTAAATGTAACATGAATGTAATGAAAGACAAGATCAAATTACAATCTGAGCTCCAGCAGCCATAATTGTAACAGCTATGACAGTTGCAGGTCTTTATGTGTGGACCGCTCTCCGACTTTCCACTTTGAGAGTAAAAATCGTATTTTTACAGAAACATAATTTCAATTTTTAAAAACTTAAAACTTAGTTTTTTTTAACATTTACCATCTATTTTATAGTTGCATAAATGCAGTTTTACACAATGTCTTGTTTTACTTGTGTCAATACTGGAGATAAAGAAAGCTAAATATACTCGTGTACACATATTCATACACAATGTATACACTTATATACAAATATATATTATCCATATTTAAATACATATTTACTGGGTTCTATGTTACAAGCCCATTTTCTTTGGTGTTTCACGTTGGATGTTTTCTCTAAATCTCTGTTTCGCTGTTGAAGCAGATGTTGAGAGCAGCAGTAACCCGTCTAAATACTATAATGTCATATAAGAGCTTGTTAAAAGTGGTGAACATGGTGTATAGCAAAGGGCTAAACACGCAGCGCTGAGGAGTCCCTCTGCTTTTGGCAGCCGAGAGTTTGCCTGGTTCGTCTGATGGGCGGCCTGTGAAGACGTTCTCTGAATATGATGAAAAACAGATAAGGCAGGGGAAAGTATCTTAAAGATCACTGGAAGCAATCAGTTTTCAAGGTTAATATGGTTTGGACCACACAGAAAACACCAAGGAACGCCCTTGCTTTTCTTTTCAAACTGTTTTTAGCAACTTTAAAAACTGTATTATCTCTGTGTTTCTGAATTTCTGATCAGTTTCTGAATTTGGAATGTGGCTATTTACCTGCTGAATGCTCCAGTATGTTTACAAGTTTGTTTGTTTAGAAAAAAGAAAATCATTTACTGCTGAAACATGTTGTAATGAAACACAGAAAAATTAAAAATGAGCAAAATAACTACAGGAATGTAGCCAAACCTGTTTAGAAATTGTATTTGTGCAGCTCTAAGGTGCATTAGGTATCTGAAAAATGATTTTGTTGTGCTTTATTTTAGGGAGTGTTCTTTAAGCAGTGAGGAAAAACAACAGTCATTGCAGCCTTAGGGTAAACAGATTATAGTCACGACACCTCAACCTTTTCCTGATTCACTTTTGAGCTTGAATTGGAGAACGACTGTGTGACCTTTTTTTCCTTTTGATGGATTAAACCTTGAGAAGTGTGCATTGAAAGCCAGCCTCTGTATCACTGTGTCCTTGGCCAGGCTCTGTTTTGGTCAAGTAGTTGCTTGGAAATAAAACTGTGTGTTTTATCGCTGCCATCATCAGGTAAGATACTGCACTCGACTGGATAAACACAGGGATTAACTAATAGACTGCTGGCAGAGAACGGGCCTGACTCCATCTCCCCATTCTCACTCCTTCCCTTTCCTTTCCTTCCTCCCTCTTTCCTTTCATCTTTCCTCTTTTCCCCCTGTCATCTCCTCTGGCTCAACAGTCACTGGTGGATTCTCTCACTCAAGCCTCCTACTCGCGTTATAAAGCTTTAAAAATAAAAATGTGGCAGAATGAGGAGCAGACACTCAAAAAAAAAAAAAAAACACATAAGAAATGGTATTGATGAAATCATAATCGATGTTGTGACCGAAAAAAAGAAAGATAGTCTGTGAAAGAAGAATAAAAGAAAAGAGATACATACTGAGCTCATCTTGTTCCCTCAGCTTGTCGTCATGCTTTTAATCTCTATCCATATCTTTTCCTCTCTTGTTTTATTTCTGATCTGCTGATCCACCAGCTCTCTTCTTTCCTAGAAGGAGCTCAGTCTTTCCACAGCTGTCTCTCTTTTATCCAAGCAAACCCACTGTACCTATTTACTCCTACAGTGTTCAGTCATGTCATTCCAACGGGATTCTGCACTCTCTCTTCATGTTACTGTGGAAATCTCTGCTCTGATTCTCCTGTGTGCACCATCCACCGACTTTGTGTCCACACTTGTTTTCCTCAATTTTGTTACCTTGACATTATAAGGCATTTCTCCATGTACTTACCAAAGTGACAGGCCTCTCTGTCTCTCTTGGTTCTCCTCTTTCTCCCTCTCTCTTTTTCAGCCCTTCTTTCTGTTTCCGTTCCCTCCCTCTCTCCCTTGATTGAAAGGGTATGCATGGCTGGCACAAAAAGAAAGAAGGAAATAGATAATGATACCGGATTGTATTGTGTGGAAAACCTTGACCTCTCACGTACCCGATCAGTCACACAGACACACACACACGCACACACACACACACACACACACAAATTTTCAAATGCTTATTGAGATACAAAAAAAAACATTGTGTGCGTAGTGTATTTTAAACAGACGTTGCTCCCTAAAAGTTTTCATATGTGCACAATACACGCGTCTAAGTTTAACAGTCTTGTAAAGCCTCTGGAGGCGAATCAGTGTGTTAGTGTTTCACGTGATCAGTTTTGATGTTTTCTCAATGGAAATATTCTATAAAACCACAGATGATGCGTCGCTCAAAGTTTATTGTTTTTCTGGGTTTTCTTTCCAATTAAAGAATAGAATAGAATAGAATAGAATAGAATAGAATAGAATAGAATAGAATAGAATAGAATAGAATAGAATAGAATAGAATAGAATAGATGTAAAGTTATTTTTGCTTTGCCCTGTGTGCTGGTGAAGTGTTTTTAATCACGGTGAGAGCCCAATAGCTTTAATCCCCTCATGATAAGACATTTACAGAAATCATTAATGAGAGGATCAGTCACAGGGGGTAAATCTTACTAACAGATTGTACCTTGCTTGCTCTTGCAGCGTCGAGGGAAAGAGTCTGAATATGCTCTTGCATATTTTAGGTGTTTCAAAGTTTCATTAAACACAGATGACAAACTAAGTTTGGATCACATCATGTCTTCTATCCACCTTGAGAGTGGACTCTGAGCTGTCACGGCTGTCTTTGCATGAGTGTGTGTTTTTATACACTATTCAGATAAATGTAAACATGATTCTTTCCTCAAGACAATTAACAGTCAAATGACATCTGGTTTGTACTGACCTTAAAGGGTTAATACCTTATAATCTTTAATATGCTTTGTTGGTGGGACAATCTATTTTTGTGAACCTCGTTCTGGAAATAAAAGTTAACTTTTCCCATTCACAGCATGAGCTGACTCACCAGGAACACTTTTACAGCTTGGATGATGTATGAAGTTAAATTTTGACTTTCAAGGTGAATTACTGGATGAAAACTTGAGCTGCAAATACACACCAGTACTAACAGTTCTTGGAACCTTGCAATTTTGCTGTTCTACAATATACGGTTATCTTTTGTGCAGATCAAGACAATTACTACCATGAAACCACTCTTTGTGGTTTATGTATTTTATTTCCATTTGACGACATGATCTGGTTCATTATAAACCTCCTCGTGTTCCCAGGCTGTAAATCTTCAATGGCCGCATTACTCAAATACTCACTTCCCACTCCTCTGTCTTTTCAGGAGTCTTTGAGAGTTTGTGGAGGAGTGAAGTGCCGCTCTTTGGCTGTATATGGACTTGTCTGCTCATCATTAATCAGCATTGAGTCAGAGATAGTTTTGTCTCTGCTTAAGTATTGAAACAGATGCTCTGTCACACCTGCAACCTGTCAGCAGCACACTGAGGTTGTCAAGTATCAACTTTGTTGCACGTTGACCTGATAGGGCGATGTCAGGGTGGGCCAAACATGCAGTTGAAATGTGTAATAAAACAAGTTAGTTTGCATTTAAAAAAGCTAGAGCAGCCAAAGAAATGCTGTGATTGAGTGAACTCAGATCTCTGCTGTCACGATACATTGAATCTTGCTACATTCACCAAAAAAAATGGTTAATTATCTGCACATTTTATGAGTTTATGCACTTCTTCTCAGTTCTGATTCTTGTTTACGCTCCATGACGCATTTAAAAAATCATCACAAAAATATATTTCATAACCACTAAATATCAGCGGAAGCGTCTTCACTAAAGTTTTGTTATTGTTTAGTTTTGCATGTAGTGAAATGACAATAGCATGCAAACGCAGCTACGAGTCATAAAAAAACGTTGATATCTGAAAACTCTGTTTTTTGCGTTGGCATTTAGAGCGGGGGAAACAGAGACTGACAACACAGTATTCAACATAGACGTCATCAGCGTCATCTGTGTGCAACCCGTGTTTGCAGATTGACTTCTGTGATAAAAATGGAGAGTGAATCCTGCTTGTTCTTGTGCTTTATTTGTGTTATATTCTAACACAACATTAAGGAGGAGCTCCACTTCTTAAACAAACAAACAAACAAACTGCACGCTATTATCGTTGAAAGAGCAGGAAATAATTTGAGCCATTTGTGACATTGTGGTTTTTTTCCAGGATTGTGATTGGCTGGGTAGGCTTCAAGCTTCTTGATACACTGCCCCCTACAGGTGTGGAATGCTCATAGTAGCGCCAAGCCAGGTCCGTGTAAATGAATATGACTACAAGCAGTCAAAACCAGCTTCTCGTGCTTCATGTGTGTCTCCACCTCCTGAAGATAAGTTCATCATCAGTTGATAAATAGCAAGAAGTGAAACTGATGATAGTGGTTGAAAGCTTTTGCAGTATTGTTTTCAATGAATAATGCTGAGTGATGTCAAATGATTGCCAATGAAATGAAGCAGATTAAAAACAGCCACAAAAAGTCTAAAGTGCATGTGACTGAGTTTCTCAGAAAATAGAAAATATTTTCTTCAGAAAATATATCATCATCATGTGACACACTTGATGTGACTCCTACCTCTCAGCAGAAAACACCATTCCAACCCTAACAGGAAATGCTAAATGTAAAGTGGAAATTGTTTCTCATTTGGTGCGTCAAGTAGACTTCTAATCCCATGTTCCATTACTCTCTGCCTGTCCATGTGTTGAGGCGGGCAATAGACTGAATTTGGGGCTCTGAATGTGTGTGTGAGCTCCTTTCATGTCACCTGTCAGCCATCGGTGAATGAATAGGTGAATGTGACCATCTAGTAAAGCACATTGAGAGTGAGACTGCTGAAACAATAAAAAATGTGTTATATAGATAATGTCAATTCAGATTTGAATGTCACATGAGGACTCTCTTTCTCATTTCTCTTATATAGTGCAGACGCTTCAATATGCTATCTCAGGGCACTTTACCTCGTAAGACCTTCCAGGGAGATAGGGTGATATCCAACAGCTCCCACATGACAATCTGAGGGAAGGAAAAACTGGCTTTTAGAAGGAGGAAACCTGACAGAAGCAGAGTCATGGATAGAAACCGTCTGCCTGAACTGGTTGTGGT
>OMNM01031128.1:0-14546 GCA_900302745.1 Parablennius parvicornis
AAAAAGGGGTTAAAAAAAAAAAAAAAAAAAAAAAAAAAAAAAAAAAAAGCAAAGCAAAGGCAAAATGTTGACCTCCCTCTGATTGCCCTCTTTCTTCCTAATGGCAATCAGTCCGGAGTGATTAATTCACTCTCTAGTGCGGTGCTAATATTTTCACAACAGGTTAAGTATTTGTTGCTGCAGCAGGGCTGAAAATAAGATAATGTTCTTTCAGAGGTGTAGCAGTCTGCTGCTGGCTATCTCGACCCACGGAAGAATGATCACTCCTCACTAAAGCTGCCGCTCGCAAGTCAATATCTGTCCCATTTGCAAAATTGAAAAAGCAAATTAAAAGACAGAAATGAGAAACATGGAGAGAAAGTTGAGTCACTCAGAGCACGACGTTAAGCAATATTGAAAGAAGTTAGCCGCAAGTGAGAAATCCTAATTGAGAAAAAGGGAGCAATGTTCAACTTTGCTGGTCTGCCTTTTTTTTTTCTTCTTCCAATATTCTTCTCTCTATGTAGTAGTTAAGCGAAATATTGCTTTGTGGCAGAAATGAAAAAAAAAAAAAAAAAAAAGACCCAAGAGAGCCTTGAGCATTTTATTATTTGTTCATGAGAATTCAAATTAATCCGGAGGTCTTTTGGGAGGATGGATTGAGAATTCTGTGTAGTGGATCTGGTGTAAGTCAGCACTTATGACTCAGAGGTAAATATCTGTTCATGCAAACACTCACACTTCATGACGCCAGCTTGTTATTATTATCTTATTATTGCAAATACTTCAAGCCCATTTTGATTTAAAATGAAACTTATCAGTGATGCACAAGCTACAAGTGGATAGTTTTATGCTCTTTTGAAGTTTAAGTTGGAATTTCATTAAATTCAACTTTTATTGATATACTTCCCAATGCAACAGCCACTTCTAGACGTCGACTGCAAACGCCAACATCAAAAATCAAACACAAGTTCAGAGTCCTTGATGTCACCTGTGACAAAACAAGTGGCTGTAACAAGCTTTTCCTCTGAAATGTATTGAGATTGTGTTTATCACAAAACATTTGACCATTAAAATAATGTTGCTAATTGGTGAATGGTTCACATTGCAATATACATTTACAGTAACTAAATGTGTATCAGTGCAACTTCTGGCTTTTTTTTTTTAAAGCCAAGATGTGTTCCTGTTGTGCACATATTCTTTTTGTAGCACAAACGGGCTGAAACGCTTAGAAATAGAGAGATCCACCATCATCAGCGTTAACCTTGCTTAATGTCTACAGGACTGCCAACAATGTAATCTACCTTTATTACCGTTTCTTTCTCAGTGTCATTATAAAAATTCACAGTTACTTTGAGTCCCATTTATTTAGCAATTGTGTGCTGCCAACTTCGCCGCAGCGTCTCGTGGCCTCTGGTGACCTCACATAAAAACTCACTTTCATCACTTCCAAACAGCTTCGTTGAAAAATTTGGGAATAGAGGTTTCAAAGTGGACGTCAGGACAAAAACAATCAAACCGAAAAAAAAAAAAAAGTAAATTAACTCCGGACTTTACGTTCAAGTCTTCCAGCAGGACGACATCTCAGAAATAGTTTTCTAAGTTTGGAGAGGAGAAAGTTAACTGGGCTGCACAGAGCACTGACCTAAGCCCTGTCAAGCACCTTTTGGATGAACTGGAAAACCAATTGCGAGCTAACAGCTCTATTGATTGCACAACATGGCTGAGCTTCATCGACTGAAAATTCTCTACAGATAGCCTTAAAAATCTGGTGCTGGGAGTCTTTTAGTGGTAGGAAAGACTGGGAGTCTTTAAATCCTACTTAAGAAACAAATAAGGTTGAAACTAAATGATAAAATAAAATAGAAATTCAAAACACCGGTATGCTCTCAGCGAATATCTAAGTGGACTGAATTTATGCATGAACTGAAAGTCTCCAGAAATATCTTAGCTCTTCAGACAAGCATGACTCCGGCTGGATCTGAGGAGTCATTTGACAGAAATAAAGTTCTGCGGGGTAGCAAACGTCAGAAATCTGACGTGTAAATGGGAGCGCCTTCATTAAACGGCTCAGAGGGCAGCGTGGAAATGAGCTATGAGACATGAGCGAGTGAACATATGTCGGCGTGCGCGTCTCACCGGTGTACAGTACTCCACCATGGGGTAGTTGAGCTTGTGGCCCTTGGCGGTGCGCCCGGAAAAGAAGCAGCTCTGACAGACGTCGTAGTTGAAATGCTTCAGACTGCGATACCTGAAGAGCAGAGAGGGAGGGAAAAGTGCAAAGTGAGTTGGGAAGTTTTGGGTGTCGACGGCTCTTTCATGTCCTCAGGCGACGTGAGTGTTTCAAAACCTGGATTTGTGGGGTTTAACAGGACATGTCTGTTTTCAAGATCCAACTCGGGGAGATGTCTCTCTTATAGGGACAATCGATAAGACTTCACGACTCTGTACGTCACATATTTCCAGGGTGAAGTATCATTTAACTTTTGGAGAACATGTCTTATCATAATAAGGACTTCCGCTAAAGTTTTTTTCCCGTGTCCATGCAATTAAATGTTCGATTAAATGTTATTCATTTCCACTCTCACAGGGGTCTCCTGAAGAGCTGCATGGTTCTACTGTCACAGTCACATAATCCTCAGTGGGAACACATTCATACACTGCACGCAGGCACCACAAAACAGTGAGCAACAACAACTGTCGGGATGTTGTTCCCTGCAGCCGCCTCAGCCAGAAGGCCATTTAACAGCTAAATTGAGACAGGAGCCATTCAGACATAATGGCTTAAGTCTTTTATCTCTCTCTCTCTCGTCTCTCCAGCTCTCCCAAGGTTAGCTGACTGATGAGCTACAAAAGCGAGCCATATATCAAAGGATGCAACAGTGCACACGACACCACCGAGTCAAACGCGCCATTTACATATTTGACAAGTTGCATATTCCTAAAAGAGAAGGAGCATTAAGTCTCCTTCATTCAGGACAAATTAAGATGGACCTTTGTTAATAAGTGTTTCCACTGGCAGATTGAGTTAATTATGGTAACGCTTTAGTCTGAACATCAAAGGTGACTGCACCTTATCTGTTGAGTAAACTTTTTTTTTTTTTTTCTAAACTACTCTCTCAGCCCGGGCTCGGCCAAGACACACTTTGATAAATAAAAACTTAATTGAAGCTGAAAATGTTTGGAAACTTATACATTTAGGTTTGTTTCCTCCGAACTATGGATTGTGTGTTAAGGTTTTGCTAAACATTAATATTACTTGAACTTGACTAGGATTTCTAGATTTTGAGAAAAGTAAGACACTCTTGCTTAAAACCTCACTCTATAAACATTTGTTGTGTTTTACCCATTTCACTGCTGTGGCTACAAGTTTGAGTACAAGGGTTTGTTGATATTTTAGATATGTCAAATAAAATATGGTAAGAAACAGAACTGGCAAGTATTCATTTTTTTTCAGGTTAGTTGTAGTAGTACATACATATATATATATATATACATACATGCATACATATTTATTCATTTATCACAACAGCATGTCACTCACTGTACAATGATATGTCTAGCTGAATGACAATAAAGTTCAATTCATTCAATTCAGTTGGAAGCAGATCTAAAAAAGTATTCCTTAAAAGAACAATACGAGTGTGAAGTAAGTCCATTGGCTGCAAGTTTGTATCTGCTTAAACCGTTTACACTCTTAACCTCTCCTCCTTTTCTATTTATTATTAATCAGAATTCTTGGCAGCTACTAATGAGCACTTGAGATTCTTTTGGACTTTGTAAGTTGACGTTTCATCTAAAAATCTTGGGAGATCTGCACTATTCAGGCAGTGTATTTTTTTTTTCTTTTTGCTGGTTTCTAGATCCAACTTTTTTCCAAGCAATTTATTCATTTTCCATAAGCAACAATACCTTCCACCTCAGCGCTGATACACTGCTAATTTATTCAAAGCACTTTCTTAGATGATCATTTTGGTATTTGGCAAATTTTTAAAAAGTCAACCTATTTAAGCGCTTTCATTAGTCTCAAATATGTATAATTAACTATGCCACGTAGTTATAACCACAGAGTGCTAATTATTGCTTTCAGTTCCGACTATGCAAGTGAGTATATAACAGTGAAAGTTTGCTTGAATGCACAGGAAATGGTGCATGTTGAATGATGCTCAGCAGCTTGTTAACCATCTCACAAATTTGTAGCTGATGAGTTGACATTTATCAAGTGTAAACGCATTGTTGACATGATATCCATTAAATTCCATGAGTGCTCCGTGATCCTTGTACCGAGCTGGATGAAGAACTGCAGGAGACAAAAGAAAAAAAAAACAAAAAACTCTGCATCTATTTGTAACGCTGCCGGTGTCATGTCTCAAGACCACACAAAACGCCCGCTCTGCATTTTCTTTCCTCTTTCACTCCCGCTCGCTGACTTTCCCCTCCTGCTGTCGCTTGCTCTCATCCATCAATGACAGAACTTGGGAGATGTGTGCTTCATCAAATGTCTGAACGTGTTTCTCTTTCTGCTGGCAAAGCAAGGAATGTGAAGAGGACATCCCTGCCAGCCTGCTTCACTTAGCATGGCGTTGGACCTATCCTGCCTGAGAAAACGCAGCCTCTAAGTGTGGTCAGGGAAAGACAGAATTTCAGCAGATATCGTTTTGAATGTAATTCATCAAGAAGTGACGAAAACAAAAAGGGGTGGCTGGTTTGTCAGGTTAGATTGTTAGCAGCACAGAGTATCAGGTGCTTATGAGTTTTTTATCAAGTTATTGGGTGGTTTTGAAACCTTTCAAATGCGGCTCTGCATCACATGTTTGTGTGTCTCCTCGTGTTTGTGAGTGCGTCTGCATGTTTTAGTGCAAACCTTGGGATGGTATTTAGTCAGTGGTGTATCAGCTGCTGACATTTAGATAAATGCCTGCCCTCCAGAGCAGATTTGCCCTTTATGCTCAACCAGGAGAGAACAACGCAGAACACTGCCATATTGGGTAAGTGTGCCTGTGTACGTGTGTGTGTGTTGGTTTGTATTTGTGCGCCCCGTTACAAATTGCACAGTTCATTACCTTTCTTCATTTTGTGCGCTCCATAAATGCCAACCTAAATGCGAAATAAGATGCGAGTGTGAGTGTGTTTACCTGAAGCCGACGATGGGACACTCCTTGCAGATGTTACACTTGGCCTGATGTTTCGCCGTCTCCGCCGCCGCCACTCTGTGCAGGACGGGAAGCCAGACCATCGACTGCGGCTCCAGGCGCATCCAGTCGATAAACTGCCGAGGCTCCAGCTCCACCTTATTGGTCACCTGGTCATGAAAGAGGCGGAGTCAGGAGTTGAGGGAAAACAAAAGTTTATCTTTGTTCAAATGTTACAGTATCTATTTTTTTTTTAATAAAGAGATCTAATAAACTTTAAGGGAGAATTGTGCAGAACAGACATAAAAAACAAGCTGTAAGTCTTGACTTGTTACCCAACAGCTAATAAAGATGCAGACAAATTTAGGATTACTATACA
The DNA here is from genome assembly GCA_900302745.1 of Parablennius parvicornis. Classification (NCBI taxonomy): domain Eukaryota; kingdom Metazoa; phylum Chordata; class Actinopteri; order Blenniiformes; family Blenniidae; genus Parablennius; species Parablennius parvicornis. The sequence goes on from OMNM01031128.1 coordinate 5,491, forward strand.
CATTAAAGTGACAAGTCCCAAAGGAGCAATAGAGCTTTGAATTGTGAACCAGGACTAAAGAACTTTTATGAGCTCCTCATTCATGTTTATTAGTAGAAATATCTTACAGTAAACATTGATTGATTTTTACACCCTCACTGTCCTTGCTCATGACCATCGCTGTACAATCAGCCATGAAGCTCTCTGCGCAAATGGCTGTGAAAATGTCTCCCTCACTCCTACTCTTAACCGCTGCTTAACACTTTTGGTGATGTTACTTTCAAATTAGATGGTACTTTTTAAAATGCTTCACTGGCTGTTTGAAGTACGGAGAGGAACATTTTGGATAGTTTAAATTCTTTATGTCACTGTAGAAACTTCAACCTTCATTCACTCAGACAAGATTCGATCTTTCTATTCTGAATTACCTCCAACAAGAAACCCTACCTGCGCGGAACTAATGAATAAAGGGTATTTTTTGGCGCCATCTTGGTTCAGCTTTGGATTATAACGAGCCAATTGGAAAAGCCAAACATAGAGAGTGAGAAGCTTTTGACATAGCTGCCGTTCGAGCTAAACAAATCAAAGGCAACCTTTCCATCGTCTCTGACAGACAAAAAGGGCACCAAATGCAACAAAGGGCAGAATACATTTGCAATAAGAAGAGAGAATATTCAAAAGGAATAGTGTGTGGGTTCCACTTATTCCTTTTCCAAGGCTTGTGGTGTTCAAGACTATAGAGAGCCTTGACTTTATTAGCATACTCTTCTTAAAATAAATTCACACAAGCAGAAAGAAATGCATTCAAACCTGAAAACTGGAACAAGGGATTGAATTTTTCAATTAACATTCAGTTGCTTTTCAAAACCACATTCTAGGATGAGATAAGACCACATTCTTACGCTAAGCAAAAAAATGTCTTCATAGCATCAAAAACTATTATATATATAAAAAAAAAAAACCTTGCACATAGTGTCAAAAGTAAACTTGATTAAGACGTATCCAAATGGAGGCTGCTACCCTCTTTTCCCATCATCTGTTTATTTTAAGTTGCAGTCTTAATTATCAGCTTGAAAAAAAAGTATTATTGTTACATCCTTATAGGTTTTGTTACCTTTCAAAACATCTTTTCATCATGGAGTTGTAACTTCTGGCAATAGTTGTGTTGTTTTATTTTATTTTTTGTAATTACATCCACCACGGACAAAATAAAATCATCTGCGTTGTCTGCTTGTATATCTCTTAGCATGACTGGATGTGATCCAAATCCAGATTATCAATCTGGATGAAATTTTATAGGCTTTTTTTATTAATTTTCGAGGTGCTCTGAGAAACACCAGGAGACTGCGGCATGAGTTTGTAGATAAGGTTATGGCTCTGGAAAATAAGTAGGAAACTTTGAGGGAATTCTTCACCCGCTGACATCTGCAATCGTCTTTACACCCTCCACCTCCCTGTTTGACCTTCCCCTGACACAATCTTTCCCGTCTCCTCTTTCACATGCATTAGTCTCATCTTCGCCTTCTCGCCCTCCTCTTTGGCGTCTAATGGCGGAATTATGGCACTTACAGATTAATTGCTGCTGAGCTGAAAGGATGGCTCGGTGGACGGACGGACGGATGGATAAATGGAGGAGAACGACAAAGGGACAGTGAGAGAAGCCATATTTATGGCGCCACAGCTCATTCATCACACAGCCATTAAAGCAAATGGACTGGGTGACGGCACTGCCACTGGCAGGGCAAAGTGACACGCAGGTGGCACTGGATTCAGCTTGTCCGTGTGCATGAATGTGTAAATGAGAGAGCATGAAGGGAGGGAGCTCACGAGTCTGGTTTCCACCTGCCAACCTGGTTGGATGATTAAATGATTAATGAGAAACTGGACTACAGCTGGCAACCAATTCACTGCCAGGTCTGTCAGCCTTTTTGTGGGTGCATTCATTCATGTTCTGCTTCTTTATGTGCAAATGTTTGTATTATGACAATGAGCATGAATTGTCTCCTGGGCAGTAAAGTTTTTAATTTCTTGACTTTGCATTGTTGAGAAAGATGTAAAATGGCCCCTCGTTGCTATTTTGGGAGGTTGCAGCGCAGAAAAATTTATAGCATCCTAATTTTAATGTTTGGCTCCCATTTATGAGCACTGAAGCATGAGCCAGGAGAGACAGAGTGAGAAAAATGAAACAGATATCCCATGGGATGAAGACATCATTAAATGCCAGTAACGTCCAGAGATAAACCCCGAGAAAAGTGGTTAGCTGGCTGCAGTAAAACACTAGAGGACAGCCAGCAGAAGACTGGAGGCTATTTGAGGTTTCATGGTTGGTCAGCAGAGCTTAAATTTTAAATGATTTTTACAGGATGGAAAGAGGCAGGTGATAGCAGGCTGGGGGAAACCACGGGAAACTGGGGTGTTTAATGACAATTAGCTCTTGGAAGACGCATTGAATCCTGATCACAAATAGCAATGGTCCGACCTGTCTACAACAGTTACCAATATTAAACTCCTTGCAGGCTACTTCAGGCAATCTGTGGTTGGTCTGACTGTAAAAACTTGACATAAAAAATACATAAAGATGGTGAAGCCCACGGGTGAGTGTTGGCAGGGATGGATCTAGCCCTTTACAATGCAGTGTAACAGCCTCACAATCTTGCTGGAGCTTATGCTGTTCAAGCTTTTGGGTACTGGATCAGATAGGTGCTGATTCACATCGTAGACCAGCTCAGTCAATGTGACAAACCAGAGGTCATGCATGAAATCTTCTCTGGATAAATACGTCGTTTCTTTTCTTTTTTCTTTTCTTTTTTTTTTTTTAATCACTAAGCTGTGAGAGAAGGCAGAAACACAAAACTGACAGGAAATGTCCCTCAGACATACTTTTGTTATAGATAGACTCCATGGGCATCTTTATTTTGCATAGGCCAATATAATAGGCTTATATATTATTCAGTGTTGGTGCACACAACAGTAATAAAAGACCTTAAGCGAAAAAAATCCAGTGACCACACTATCCAAGAGAAATATGCTCTTTGAGCGGTAAGACCGTCGCAATGGGTTCTTCTTTGTCAAATCCGTAAGAGTTACATTTACTGAAGTCTCAGTTTGTCATATTAGAAGGCAGTTGGTGAGCTGCTGCTGCTTCTGTCTTGCTCGCTGAGCCCAACATCAAATTCCACATCGGCATTTTTAAAATTTGTTTCCTCCCTTGAACAGGAGCTGTGTGACCATTTTCTTAAACTCCTGCTTATTGAAAGACAATTGCCATGTTTATAGTTTAGCCACTAAATGTTCCTGACAGTAATATGAAACACAACAAAAAAATATAGAACGTTTTATGAATCCCATCCTCACATAACCTGAGCAGCTGAGGCTTACAAATTACTAAATCAAGCTAAAAATTATTTAAAAAAAGCATGCATGTTGATTTAAAGTAGTGACATATATCTAGTCATTTTATGTGCCCAGTTACCATGTGGCCCTCCGGTAGAAATGGTGAAAGAAATAATATATGAGCGAATCCTGTGAAGGGTTGACGAGTCTGCAGCTGGATTTTATTATGTTGGATAAAAAGCAAAAAAAGTGCACATTTAAATGTTCTGTTTGTGTGAATACAATCTATTTTCCATAAGCAGCTGAATTGACGTCATCTTGTTTTCCCCTCTTGTATCAATCATGTGCTTATGTAGCACTTTGACAATTACTTGTCCAGTGTGCATGTTTGTGTGCATTTCTCTGTGTACATACATGCTGGAAGCAGCTGCGGACACTGGGCTCAATGTTGGATCCTCCGAAGGCGGCCACCTCCCCCAGCTGCCTCGGGATCTGAATGGCCTCGTGAAGCAGCAGACCAAGTTGCCTCTGGTCACATGTGTCGCCTGATGATGCAACCTGGCTGAAGAGGTCTGTGAGGGTGGACGAGTAAAGCAGAGTGAGAAAAAAAAAATGAAAAAAAATGAAAAAGAAAAGGGAGTGTGATAAAAGTCTCAGCTTGTGGGTGATATTTTCCAGTGAAAGATACAGGTAAAAATAGATGTAGGGGGAGAGAGAGAGCAGATGTATAGCAGGGAGTAGGAGGAACAGTGTGGTGTGTATATGTGGGCTGGAGGTGGTTGGGAGGATGCAGAGAGAATTGGGAAATGGATGCATTTTTAATCTTACTTCTTTCCTGCTAGACTTTTTTCTTTCTTTCTTTTTGTTTTTTTCACACCCAGTCTAATCTCTTCCTCTCTGCCTCTAACTCTCCGAGTCCTCAACATAAAGATTGACAGGACTGTACCGGATATGGCTGCCAACCTGGTGACACACAGGTTTGGCCAGTGAACATGTTGACAGCGTGATTTTTCTTTTTTCTTTTTTCCTTGAGATGAAGTCATGAAACATCGCCAGAGCTCATGCACAAAGTGAGCACGGAGGGCAGAGAGGGGTAATTCAGAGAAACAGTGAAGGGTATGACAGGTCTTTCTGCTCTGCTTGCAGCTGTCTTTGATCTCTGTGTGAAGCCCCGGCCCCGATGCCAGCTCCAGTTATATATGTCTTTGAGTGTGTGTTGCTGAGGGAGTATATGTGTGGTTCATGCAGACACGTGCGTTTGTGGCCATACACGTCTCTGACGGCAGCAGATCAACCCCTAAATCTCCTAGTTAATACATGTGACACACTAAATGACAACAAAACCTGATGATTAGACGGATGTATAGACCTGTCGGCACTGCAGTGCTATTTGCATGAGTACAACAGTCAATGACACTCCAAAAAAAAAATAAAAGTAAAGGAGAGGGGACGCAATCAACCGTGCTTGATACCCTTCTCAGTCTAATAGAAACTGCCAGTGGAACAAATAGGCTCAGGGAAGGAGTCCATGCAATGGCAAGAGAAAAGGAGGAAAAGGAGAACAGGGTAAGCGAGATGCGAAGAGAGAATGGAAGCCAGGGTGAGTAAGATAGAAAGCAAAGGGGACGTGTTAGACAGATGAACAGTGGTGTGAGCAGTGACAGCAAAAGACAGCGGAGAGATAAAGCAGCAGAAACAAAGAGCAGGAAGCCAAAATGACAGTCTTCTCCCAGTGCAGCAAGCCTATATTCACGCTCCCTAATCCTCAAAAAATAAATCAGAATGGAAAATTAAATAAAGAACAGGGAGGGAATGCGTAGGAGGTCTCTCATCCAATTAGACGAACCATTCCAGAACTTCCCTCTCTCTCTCTTACTGCGAGTTTGATTAATACTGCTGGGATTACAGCTGTAGTGGAGTGGCATGGGATGAAAGCTGGCCAGTACAGTGGGGTGGGGGTTGTATTTTAATGCGTGTGTACATCAGCAAATACATCACCTTCTCATCGGCACTTACATTTGTATTTGTCCTCCAGGTGCCCCTTGGAAAGAGACAGCAAGCCGATCTTCATAGACAGGATGCGGATCTTTCCACTGCGGCCACTGCAGACAAGCCCAGAGAGCAATCAGTCACGTTTGTTACGAGTGTAAGCCTGTGTCATGTATATGTTCATGTGCATTCAGTTCATTTCCAATCTTAATTACATGAAGCAGCAATGACAGAAAGTCATAATGTGTGTGTGTGTGTGTGTGCTTTTGTAGCATTGTGAGATTATAATTGGATTTTTTCATGTACAGTTTATAGATTGGTAAGAGAATTTAATAAATGTGAACGAACACATGATTAGACAGGAAGCGATGCATGTTCACACTGTTCAGGCTATATTTACAAACGTGTGTATGTATTTGCATGTTTGTTGTCAAAGACACACAGCAAACACTGATTTGCATCCTAATAAGGGGGAATTGCATTTATGCATAAAGCACAGAAATGACTGGCCGATTTGATTTAAGAAATTCTAAGAACTAAATTCTGTGGCATATTTCAATCTGTAAACAAGCAAGAGCATCAACAATCAGCTATGTTATATTACAGCGCTCTGATGTCGACATCAGAGGCTTTTTCAGTAAGTGAGGCTGCTGCGGGAAGGCACGTTGGCCGACCCATAATCTTTGTCCTGAACGTGAAACAGATGGCACACGCACGTGTCGTAAACATTGAGCAGCCAGTTGAGACACATGTCAACGCAGAGAGGCACGTTGACCAGGTCTTTATGCTCCTGCTCCAGGCCGTCGTAGATGGACGTCAGGCAGTTGATGACATCGGGAACGGTCAGCAGCTGGTTGTTGTTGGTCAGTTTGTGCTGCTCAAAGGTGTTCTGGGCGACGCTCAGGTCCAGCAAGTCCACTGAAGGCAGGATTTTAGAATAAAGACAGAAAGGAGAAAAAGTAAAGATGGCAAAGAAGAGAGGGAGAAAGTTAACGAGGACACTGAATTGTCGTCCAGAGACAGCACCATTAGTAATCTTTCCCGACTTTTTCATTGGGCTTTCAGCTGTAACAGATCTTTATAGAAAATCCCATTAAATCTTGGTGTGAGGCCGAGAATTGTGCCGATCATTAATAGAAGTTTTAAAAAAAGTACAGATATGATTCATATTTTGGCCAATATAGTTCAAAACAACCAAGTGTGTTGGTCTGTCGGGATTATAGACGGAGATCATACTTATCAGTGTTGTGAAATATTAATATAAGACAGAAATGTGAACTAAAAAAACGACAAACGAGGGAGAAAATGTCAGTCAGACTAAGTGCAGGCTGTTTTTCCCCCCATAATCTAATCTGTTGTCTACTTCTCCAGTTACTGAAATAAGAAGGCATGTTATTTATATTTTAATATCTCAATGATGGTAGCATCATGTTCTATACATCAGGTTTCTCTCGCTCAGTAATGAAATTTGAATGTAGGAGAGACTGAGTGAACATGCAGAAAATTTAGCAATACAGCCTCATCCAGCAACTTTGGGAAAATATTATTAGATTAAATAAGCAACTACATATACACTCACAAACAGACCAAAAGAAAAACAGGTTTTATTTGTGTTCAACATTCCTTTCTGAGAAAAACATTCGTTATTATCTGCATGCTCCTCTCTTTTCTCCCGGTTTTTCCTTGTCATGTTGTCCAAACCAGACATCCTCAGCTTTTCCTTCTGTCCTTGATGATATGTTGAAAGGTGCTACAAAATCAAAGCATGGACCAATCATAACCAAGCAGAATTTTATAACTCGGTGTTCTCTTTGAAAAAAAAAAAAAACAGTTTGTCTCTCTTGATGCCTCCATCTTTGTGGATATGAGTGTTGAGATTATTCTTTGTTTGTACAGAACTCCCAGTCATGGGAACTCTGGCCTGACGTGCTGATTCTTAGTTCTGTTTCATTCCTTATTATTGTGATCCCTTTGTGGTTACTACTGCTTTTGTTTAATTGAGGATAACCTTGTTGGTCTCCCTTTGTGTTTTTGTAGATGCCTGATTAGCACACTTATTGTGGTTTATATTTTCTGCCTCTCTTTGTTCTTTGTTAATCAATGTACCGGAATGTATTAAATTATTTTTCTTCCACCAACAACATCTGATCTTATGTTGCTTTCCTTCCATTTAAAGAGCCGTGTCGTGACATCAGAGAATGAAAAAATGACCAGCTTCAAGTACATGTGGTCGTGCAGATGATTTAGTCCGACATGAAATAACTTCAACGGACACTATTGTATGTGAAACTGCTCCTTCGTGTTGATTTTATTGAGTGTATAACTTTAAATGTACGCCTAAGAAATAAAAGGCTTTTGAATGTGAAAGATGAAAGAATGGAAAGTGAGGTAATTACCGCCTTACTTGAGGTAGTCGAAAAGGTCAAACAGCTCAGAAAAAATAAGCGGTTTGCAGATTTAGATGGAACAACAAGTACAGAAAGTGTTTATTCTGAACTTTACTGCATCTCTTTATTTTTGTTTGTACTAAATCGTTTCAGGTGTACAAAAATGTATGAATGATATGCGCTCTTATGAATGCATGAGGTATGAAACACAAATACAATGTTTTCTCTCCAAGAATCTTCCTCTGACCCTGGACAACTTTCCCCTCACAATATTCAAACTCGTCTCTGATTCACAATAGCTTCACCTCTATTCACTTGTGCCTCCTTCCCCCCTGTTCCTGAGACAGCGCTAATTACAGGAGTAATCTACAAGGAGCGGACACAGCAGGGCAGTCATGCTATCAGAAAGCAAAACTTTACTTTCTCCCCAGCTTTGTCATTAAACAGTCAGATATGAAGCTGGGAAGCTGTGGCACATCGGTGGGATGCCATGCTGGCTCATTTGTGCTTCTCCAGCCCCCCTGGCACAGACTTAACCCAATTAGCCACTTTATAGTTTCCCTGTCATGTGAGTGTGTGTGTGTGTGTGTGTGTGTACGTGTGTGTGTGTATGATTTTCTACTGCACAAAGGCAAAACAGTAAAAAACTCAAGGCTCTCCAAGCAGATATTCCATATTAATCCAGGCTTGTAACTAATAACTACTGATCCTTCTGCTGTGCCTGTGTATTTGTACGTTTGTGTATTTTTGTATGTGCGCTATTCATGTGGTGGCTTTTCTAATCTAATGGATGAAATTGAATTGCAGCGCCCCAAGTCGAAATCACTCAGGCTAATGCATTCCCGACACAAACCCAGACGATAGGAGAGGCACTATGAGATAGTAAAAGTAAAACGCCCGAATCATCCAAACTCATTAACGACCGGCAACACACTTCGCTACCCACGATTACCCATATGCACACACACCTGTCTGAGATATGGTATATATCTGTTGCCCATAGTCTTGCGCACAGAGAAAATATCGCACGCGCAGCACGACGTACCATAAATAAAGAGTGTGGACGAGCAGTGCTTCTTGTAATGATAATGTCAAGAGCTGGAAAATAGTTACCATTCGTCACCATTATTACACAAAACTGAGCAAAGAAACTGCTGCCTACGAACACCTGTAGTGTGTGTGTGTGTGTGTGTGTGTGTGTGTGTGTGTGTGTGTGTGTGTGTGTGTGTGTGTGTGTGTTGTTGACGGTGTGTGTTGTTGACGGTGTGTGTGTGTTGTTGACGGTGTGTGTGCGGGTGTTGTTGACAGTGTGTGTTGCTGACGGCGTGTGTGTTTTGTTGACGGTGTGTGTGTGTGTGTTTTGTTGAC
>OMNM01031129.1:7490-23921 GCA_900302745.1 Parablennius parvicornis
GGTGGGGGTGACCCCTCAGTACCAGGCTCCGAGTGCCCCGAACCGCCTGGTCAGGGCGCTTGTTTACCCTCCCCTCAGCACCTCCTGCAACCTCCACCTCCTCTTTTTCCTCTTTTACACTCTTATTCCTCCATCTGTCTTCCCCCAACGCCCTCCTCTTCTCTTCACTCCCTCCATCATCCGTCCTGCTGCGCAGACCCCCTCCTTCCATCTTCCCTCACACTTAATAACTTTACTTTCTTCTTGTTTTTCTTACAGTCATTTTTTTTTTTGTCAGGACACTGCATTACCTGTTATGGGTAGAGTGTGGTCGGGGGGAAGTGTGTTGTACAAACAAGCCAGAGTTTTTATTTAATTATTATTATTAAAGTCAGATTTTTCTCTTATGTAAGTGCACGCACTGCCTTATTGTTTAAACGTGGATATCTGAAATGTTTAGTGTTGTCATAAATATTAATAGATTAGTTGAAAAGTGCAGCGAAGGAAGGGGAATCTAATGGTTTGAAGTGGGTATAAAACGTTGATTTATTTATGTATTCTACATGAATTAGTTTGGAAATCTAAACACAGACTGGAGAGTGTTTTGTTGCGAGAGAGCCTCATAATGCGTCAAGGTTTGAGCATCGACGGCCTGTTTTCCATGTGGAGTGGCTTTTTTGGAAATGGCATTAATTATATACTTACTGGGAAACCAGACTTTCCCTGCTTTGCATTGCAGATAAACGTCTGTATTACCCAGGAAAAGAGAAAAGGGGGGAGGAAAAAAAATGCAATTAATATAAATAGACATGATCCTCGCTGCTTATCCGCTTACATGTTTAAAAATCACCCCCTGCCTAAAAAAATAAAAAATTATATGCTTTTCAATTAATTTGACAAGTATTCCAAGTGAATTCCATTACTCTGTGTTTGCATAGTCAATATACCTCCAGCTCGATAGCTATCAGTTATATATAGTGGATATAGAATCAGTTATACCCCCTGCTTTACCGAATTCATTACCCCTGATTACAATAGTCTTTGTAATTTCTGAAATGATTGGATAACTTCTCGGAGATCCCGTTGAAGAAGGTTACTTTAACCTGACCGCCTGCATGTAAAAGCTGGTGGGAGAAGAATCGGTCCCCTCGTCCCGCTCACCGCCGAGGACCAGAGGGGCTCTTGTCTTTGAAACAGAAGTGATAAATGTCAGGTGAGTTGAGATGCGTGATCATTGGGAAAGTCAAGCGCGTAACCTTGACATTTAGGCCGCTGGAGCCGAAGCCCCCCACAGAGGCAGTGGAGCAGGACCACCGGGGCCGGCTGCCGTCTGAACGGGACCACATCAAGAACTAACCTATTAGTCGTGTTGTTGCTTGCACTCTTCCTGCCACACTCTCCCTCTCCCGCCTGATAAAGCCCGGCTAAACACGACCGTTGAGTAAACACACATATACACACACGCACATCTCGTTCCTCTCTCTCTTCTGAGCTGCGGCCGCAGGGATCCGGTTCCACCTGCTCGCACATCTTCTAGCAATTAAGAACAATCTGCTTGAAACCATTGCACGTTCAAGGTCTTCCCCAGCCATCGCAGGAAGAGACGCGCGCACGTGCGTGTGTGTGTGTCTGTGTGTATTATATATGAGAGTTCTCAATCTTAAACAACCTGAACAACCAGCCTGATGTTTCCAGCCACCTGACTCCCGATGAAGACCTCTTGTGAATATTCCCCTTTTCTTTTTTACTTGTGTCATATCGGACATTAGTTTCCAACCCATATTTTCTTTGGAGACCTCCCCAAACAACCTCTAAATAAGGCTGTTTATTCCCTCTCTGATTTCTAATTTGCCAAAGCATTACAAATAAGCCAGGAGTGTCAAACACATTTCAGTTCTGGGGCCACACACAGCCCAATCTCATCTTGAGCGGGCCGGTAGAATAGTTCCATAATGGCCTTTATATCCAGACATTAAAGTTTTTCTTTGTTGTGTTGCAAAGTATACATGATGAAAATGTCTATATTTTCTCAAAACCAAACAATTACTACATGAAAATGACTCTGATCTAAACATAAAGCCAATTTTAATGAAACGTCCTGGTGCAAAATGCAGTGAAATGTCCAGAGAACGTCTCCTATAAGTGTTGCATTATGCATGTTTTTCAAACTCACTCTGACAGCTTGGCTTTTAGACGAGTTTGATGGCAATGAGGGAGCTAGCCTGAGGGACTTGCTCAGGAATCCACAGTGGTGACCTTTCAGCAGTGGGATTGGAACCTCTGAACACAGGCCACAGACCTCCAGTCCCCGTATCCTTACGCTCTACTCAAGGTTATAGAAATTGTGGTATTGATATATTTCTTTGATAGCCCCCTCCTCCTCCAAAAAAAAAAAAAAAAAATGGTACTAATGTAAAAGTGATGTCTTGTATAAACCTGTCACACTTAAAGCAAGAGGACTGATTGCTGAGACTTCTTTACATTTAACGTTCCTCTACTTCTTTCTGATTGTTCCGTGGGGTCAGTAAAGTTGCTTAAAGAGTGAACAGAGAGAGATCTACATGAAATATGTCTGGTTTTGCTTGTAGAGGGAGAAGGTGCAGCGAGGGATTCGACAGAGAGCAGACTTGACTGTGTGGCAATGCTCTGAGCTGGGATTTGTAAGACACCCAGAGCTGGCTTTAGCAGCAGGAAACCCCAAAGCCTGTAAATAATCCACATGTGCAGACTGCACATAAAGACATCCAGTACTTAGCGGTTCCCTTATCGCAGCGTGATAGCCCAGGGACACAAGAGACGCTCCTGCCTCCATTCACTAATACAGTGTGAAAGTAGACGCAGATAAAAACCGCTTGTTGTTTATTGAGGAAGTTGTGTTAACACGGGGGGGAAAGAGGATGTGAACTTTGAACATTTGAAATGTGGAAAATAAAAGAGGATTGCAAATGACAAGGATACCAAATTGCGACGTCTTTTGTTGCTGATAAAACCTTGTCATGTGCTGGAGGGTGTTTTATAATCAAAAGCACCTGGAGGGTTTGCTTCCTTTGTGCTACGCGCATGCCTGTGTGTATATGTTTGTGTGTGTGTGTGTGTGTCTGCCTGTTAACTCACAAACAGCGAGTGCGTGTACGGTGTGTTAATGTGGGCGTCTCACTCTGCCGTTGTGTTCTTATTCCAGTAACAAGCTCGCCTCCCAAACAGCCACGGTTTTGAGATGATAATAGGGCGACTGTATTTGTGTGCTTAAGCAAAGAATGATGTAACATACACAAATCCTGCTTGTTTGGTTTCTTTTTTATTTTAAAGTAAACCAAAAAGTAAGTGCGTTTTACTTTTTCTACAATCAAAAAGAAAGCACAGTAAACAATACAGTATTCCGTATAAAAGTGTTACTCTGTCAGAGGGAATTCTGATGGCAGAATTTAATCCGCTTGTTTATTACAGCTCACGTTGGAATAAATATTTGGGTATACAATAGGGAGGCATATTGGAAAGTGGTTTGCACTGTTGCCTCACTGAAAGAAACCCAGGTTCGCTTCTGGGGCTGGGCAAGCATATTTTTGCAGGTTTTCCCACAAGGCAGAGACTTCATGTTAAGCTCACTGGAAACTTTAAATTGCCTGATGGTGTGTAAGTGTGCAACAACGCTCATGGAGCTGCTGGCAAATTAGTTCTGCACTGTTCATGTTTTCTGGCCTTTTTGTTAGGCCCTGTTTACACAAAGACGTTTTCTTATGAAAATGAAACCTTCATTGTGTTTTGGGTGTCTGTTTATATGACAACGGTGCTCAGAGAAACTGAAAATGAAAGACTGAACTTTTCTGAAACGCTGCTACTGTGCATGTGCACCACAGCCATAGTAAATAGTTCTGGAAATGCACAAGAAGATGGACATTAACTTTGGAGTTTTATAGTTGACGGTCACCATCATCGTAATTCAACTTAGTCGTCTGTCTGAACAAATGTCCTTGTCCACACTATTGAACTGTGTTGTTCTCTGCGTGCTAGTGGCCCAACATGAAAACTACATTATTTTCAAAGTTTCTGCCATTTCTGTGTAAACTGCCATCCATTTAAAAAAAATGTGCCATGTAAATGCAAAACCTTTCAGAAACTAAAAGTTAGTAATGATGCATTTTCATGTAAAAGACTTGTATATTTACTACGAGGTGTAAATATACAACCGTTCTGGGAGGCCATGGGGATATTTTTCAGTATGAGACACTTGAGGTAACCACAGATGCGTAGAGGAGATTGACATCAGCTGAGGTGAAAGAACGACTTGTGTCTTCAAAATTTTCAAAGTGTGACCCTCCATCGACCACAGTGTAAGATAGTTCAATGGAGGAAAGAAGTCCTATTATCCAAGCACTAAAGCAAGGATGCATGAAAAGTGCTGAGCCAAATGGACTGCATGCAATACAAAAGTATACTTAACATTTATAATGGAGGTCAAAACTGATCAACAGACACTTTGCTTTTTGTCCTCGTGCTTTTGTCTCCTTTTCGGCTCCTCAGAGTGTGTTTAGTGTGGTATAAACTGAAAAAGTGATAACATCAAGCTGCCAAAAAGTGTAATTCTGTAAAGTTTTTCTACAATTCATTCTTTTTTTTAACCCCACTAACAACTTAAAACATGTTTCCTTCACTCCACTGTAGTTGGACAACTGTTTACCCTTTTCTGCAGGGGGCAGCTCTCACATGTGCATGTCTATCAGCCATCCAGCACCGATGTGTTGAAGATCAAAAGAAAATACATTCCTCAGGAGGAGGAGGAGGGTGCACTGAAATAGAGGAGTGGGAGCTGTGTAAACATCATGGTGACAGTTCACAATAGGTTATTTTAGCACGGCATTAGGCCTCTGGAGGCATTACAAACTTTAAGTCAGCAGCATTCCTGACATTGTAACTCTCCAGTGTTCGCACCAAAACTTCCTTTGATATTACGGTGATGTTTTCTGATTGGTATTGTCAATGAAAATGAGCCTTCACTGTGCTTTGAAGGGTGAACTCGTGCAAAATTATGCAATATGTTAAAAGCTAGGTTGATTAGATATTTTTTCTTAGCATGCATTATGGTGTAAACACTGTGAATTGGTCATATTATCATGTGACTTACCTGTTTTATCTCAGTGCTTTTGCACAACACCTGATCTTTGGTCATGATACACAGTTGGATGATTTGTAAGGGGGGAAAAAAAATCTGTTACAACACTTGCCCCCATGCCCTGGAGTTTTTTTTTTTTTTTGTCTTATTATGGAGGCAGCACACTGACTCACATTCACTTCCTAGAAACTTACTCTACCTCAGCTATAAATGCTATTTGCCTAACTCCAACTCCTTAAAACGTGTCGTGAACACACACACACACACACACACACACACACACACACACACACACACACACACACACACACACACACACACAGAAGAACAATTTTTTATAAATAATAATTGTGAGCCCACCGACATTCATATAGGCAGACAAAGACGTTGGATTGCTATTACATGTGTTATATGTTCATGTTAATGGCACAATCTGATCGTAGACTTGAAAAGACTTCACTCAAACTGACAAAAATGTCACACACTAGGGGCTTAATCAGCTCTATGCCACACTATGTTATTGAGCAAAATTGATGTCAACTATTGTCTCAGTCTTCATAGTAGGGATGATTTTTTTAGGCGTCCTCTTGGTAAAATTACTTGTCCACCTCTTGTATGTAAGATGGATTGAGAGTCATTTGCAGAATATGACAATTTTACTTTTTTCCTAAATAGATGACTTTTTCATTAATAGGCTATTTAGAGATCAACAGCAGCAGTGAAGAGTACTGCTCTCATATTGTGAATACCGTTTTTTTCTGGACTTTAAGTTGCAAGTGAGTGAATGCCAGATTTATTTTTATTTTTTTCTAGATGTAACTGTTGCCAATGCTGTTCCAGTGTCTGAAGTTCCAGAACCTTGTGTAAATTTGTTCCTCAGCTCTGGATTTCATGCTTTTAGCCTTCTTTGTTTTCCAGGTGAATGTTAATTTTAAAAAAAGTGTGACTTTTAGTCCAGAAAATATGGTACAATCTTAGTTTTGCTAAAGTACAAAGTGCATTGTGCCATTAAATTACATGGCCTGCATGAGCAAATGTCACTTTAATGCTTTAATGGAAGAGGTACCCCGTGTGTCAGAACCTGCTTGGCAGCTGCCATTAAACATAGCTCTGATTTTGGATGATAGAGGACCGCCACCGTTTAATGAGGGCTTTAAAACACACCACCTGCTTGGGAGGTGCAGAGGCAAGGCAGAGGGATTAATGTTTATCCGAGGTGCCTGGAAAGCTGCGGCAGGTGATAGAAAGTTATGTTTTCATAAAGTCGCCCCTTCTGTTTCTCGGATTAATAATTTGATCAATCACCCAAGGCGCGTGTGCGATACAAGCGCAGAAATGTTTCTTTTATATCACCCAATAGTTAGGCTATTCAGACAAATCTGTTGCTACACATGCACGAGCTCATAATGCTGAGTGTAGTTTGATATGACTGAGTCGTCATTTCTTCTAAATGGCTCCTGCTGCTGCTTTAGGCTGTGGATATATTAGTGTCATAATAGGAGGAAATGGAAAGAATTTACCCAAAGGGCTTCACTATTCCCATTTATTTATGGGCCTGCGAGAAAAAATAAAAGACTACGTCTGACATGAAAGCAGGGAATAGAGTGACACCGAGCAGATGCTGGAGACAGGTGTGGGGTGTGCGCTTCCCTCCATGTGGTTAAGTCGGGATGTCACAATATTTGTTTTAATAAAAACCTGGCAAAACCCTGTGTGACAGTATACCGCAGTGGACTGGATTGCTCAGACCACAAGTCTGCAAAGCTTATGACCTTGAAAGCAGTTTCTGTCACTTTGGATCAAATAAAATTTGTCTTCAGCTGCAAAACATATTTAATATTAAATGTAAGGACACAGCTTGTAAAGGATGTTGCTTTATATACTAAAATGACATTTTGTAACTGATTTATGAAGTATCTACTGTTTAGAAGGTTTAACACAAGCTGTTTAAACTTTTGGAGCAAATTTGAGCTGCTTCATTAATTTAAGCTTTTGTGGTCATTTCTAACGTACTGAGCCACTTTAGTTTTGACTCTTTTAAACATTTTGGTCATTTGTTCACAATGTTTCAAGTGAACATACATGTTTTTGCATTTTTGTTTAAGATTATTTTGCGATTAAACAGCAACATTTTGAAAACAATGGAAATGGCAGAAATTCTGGATATAATGTAGTTTTCATGATGGGCCACTAGTGGATGCTGTTGTTTGTTTTTGTAATGAAACCATACACACGTGCATGCAGACCGTGGTGTACATGAGCAGTAACAGCATTTTCAAAAAGTTGCTTTTTTCTCAGTCTACACAGGCATGTAGATGGAATTTACTTGCACAAAAAAAGAAAATGTATGTTTTGGTCCTTGGAATGGCACACTTAAAATTATTTGGCCGTTGGGAGAAAACTAATTGGGGGAGCCTGATCTAAAGGCTTGGTTCTGTTTTCTTCCCCAATGGGATATTTGTGAAACAATACATTGCAAGACATTTGTTCCACGCACGGAATCTGAGTCACAATTTTTGCAACATAAACTATTTTTGTTTTGATACATATCTTACTGGGAATCCTGGAAAATGCAATTCACTAGATCTTGAAGTGCAGGTTTGAGAGTGAATAGAGAGAGAATGGTGATGTTCTGACAAGCTTCCCACAATATAATATTTCAGTAGATGCATTGTGCTATAGCTGCGTGAGCCTCTCAGTCATCACTTGTGTTTATGTTGCGTATATCTTCCTTTGATTCATTATTGAACACCTCCCCCGGACAGTTATGACATCAGTAGTGTTGGTGCGATTCGTTCTCTCATCAATAATGAGTTTGAGGTCATCACTCGGTGCCATACTGCAGGACTCTGGGGCCTATTGACAGCAGTAAGATGAAAGCTGTGTAAAACGAGGGTGGGAGGATAGAGGGCATATCATCAAATTTGTTTTTCTCTTTGTGGTTATTACAGGAAACATCACAGAATCAATGGAGTGGAAGCATTGTTGGCATTGTTTTTCTTTCTTTCTATAAAATCTTAACTTTAACTCTAAAACTTAAGCAATGTGATTGCTGCTACAACTTCAGGGTGTGATTACAAGCACCAGGTCCACAAGGTCCACATTAATGCAGTTCACGGGTCTTTCAGAATTTACCTACCCCTACTATTGGCTGACAAAACATGTCATCTTCGCAATTATTTTGGATTTCAATTCAATTCAACTTTATTTATATAGCACCATACAACACTATTATTTCTAGGTGCTTTTAACAGAGAAAAACCCAACAAAGATTTGTTCCTGTTTGAGAAATGTTTTGAATTCCCATATTGCTGAAATGTACCATACAGACATCCATGTCTTTTCTTGAGAGGATTGCCTGACTTGTTTGTTCCATTGACTTCCAAGTGATGTGAACTTTGTTTGCTAGACAGTTGTTAGTGTTGCCATATCCAGTGTATGTTTGCTATGGATACTGGATCATGAGTGATTTCAGTAGTTTGAAAGAGCAAACATCAACCGTGATTGGCTTTCTTCACTGTATGTCGACACATATCATAGAGAATGAGAGGCAAAACTGTCAAGTGGAGACATACTGTGTAATGCTGCGGGCTGATTGATATGACAGGAATCTGGCACACAATAACACATTCTGCAGCACTTTTATGCCTCCAGCTGAATAGCTAATGCTGTTTCAAAGTGATCCAATTCTCACATAAAATGTTCAAAAGTCCCAAACAAACCATATTGTGGCTGTTACTGCCTTGGAATGGCAGCAGTGCACTTTATTGAAGAGCACCGTTAAAAAACTACTGATGAGTTGACAAGCTGCTTTGTCAATTGTGCTCTCAGAATGTCCATTTTGGCTGTGCCTCCACCAAAGATTATGTAAACATTGTTCTTTAACACCTGAATTTGTTGCATGTTTATTTTGGTTAGGTATAATTATCTGGCGGGCATTTGTACGTGCATAGCCTGGAGCCATTTCTGAACCTGCAGGTGTCTGACTCCTTACAACTGTAATTTCAAATCAATGTAAGGCCCAATTTTCATGAAATTGTTCCAAATGAAAACACACCATTTTAGTATTTTCATTTCAGGAAAGTTCCACATTTACACGGCAATATTTTGCCAGTTCACATAGAAGCGGCATAAAAACACTGAAAACAATGTAGTTAGCATGCCAGCCCACAATTTGGTGCTGTTGTTTGTTTTCAGTAATGAAACTACACACATATGCATGCAGAGAACAATATGTTATTAACAATAACAATAGGAGTACATAAACATTGGTTTGGACAGACGGCAAAGTTGGATTGTTACTAGAGAGCAGCAGAGCTTCCGCCATAAACTCAATACAGAGCTCAAGCATTTCCAGAAAATATCGTTTTTGCCCGTTTGCGCGACAATGGAGTCGGTGCATTTTTGAAAGAAAAAATCAAATTGGGAGCCATTTTTAAAAATTGCATTTCTGCTTTAGTTTTTGTATGTTTGTATGTGCAGAAGAACTGTTTATCTTGGCTAAGGTGCACATGTGCAGTGTATCCACTTTTAACAAACATATGGGCCCCGGACGTTTTATGGAAGTTGTTTTCGCCCGACTGAGCCCCAGTGTTTTCGAAAAGTTCCACTATGTGAGCTGTTTACCAAAAAGTTGCATTTTCAGTTGATCCAAGCAACATTGTTGTGTACAGACACCTCATTGGTTAATTTATTGATTGTAGCTTGGGTTTGGCCAGTGTGTCTGTTGCCTTCAGGGACAACAGGATATAAAAAGATTGCATGCAAAAAAAAAAAAAAAAAAAAAAAAAAAAAAGAATATTTAAAGCACTTGCGTAAAAGTTCTGGTTAAATACATAGCATGAAAACTCCCCATCAACAGTGACCCCGTCTTATAACCTTCAAATCTCCTCTGGTAGGGTTAGAAAAAGACCATGATTCTGGTTTAATTATGAGATCCAATCCATTGTATAACCGCTTAGGGATCTGCTGGTTAAGGAGGTTTTGTAATTTCCTTTTGCTGAGAGCAATGATTCCCAACGAGGGTGGCCTAACCCCCATGGGGGGCAGGGGGGGTTCATAACTCTTTTTATACTCAAAAAATAGGTGAGTCAGAATCTAATTACTTTCTTATAAAACTACAAAACTTACGCATTGTAAAATATGTAAAATGTATAATTTGGTGCACATAAACGTCCTGTCTCCAATTTACACAAAGATGAGCTACATACAGTTACAGTTACATACAATATGGCTTGAAGAAACACTGGAACCACAGGCTTAGGACATTTCAATTGGCCAATTTCACTTGGTTTATGGAAATCTTAAATCACAGCAAGGCTATTCATTGTTCTATGTTCAATGTGATCATTGATAGCAGAAGGGAAACAACATGGCTGAGACATATAAATTGTCTTATCCATTTACCAGCATCACAAGAGGATTCATTACGTTCAGGTACAGCGACTCTTTAAAAATGCATGAAGTTTGGAACCAGAGCTCCAATTTAGACTCCACCTTTAAACCTGAGTTTTCTGTGGAGTTGTAGCACCCGGTGAAGTCGTTTGGAGAGAAAAATGCCCCTCATTGCTTCCTTAGTGTTTGTTTTATGCAGTTTAATAAAAGTTGTTTCTTTTGAACAATAGTTTGCCAGGAATCTTTCATCTTCCATTCTGCAGCACGGAGTTGTCTCACAGGATTTTATCGTACAGAATGTTGTTGTGCTACCAGAATCAAGAAAGGCATTGCTTAGTATTATTTTTGCTGCCTTTGGAGGGCTTTTTTCGTACCGGTAATATTTTTCCCTTTTCCCTCCCAGATATCGTGCTTTATATTCACATTAAAGCCATACATTAGTCCCAAGGAAATACTTCCCATAGTAGTTTTTCACTGTTGGTCAATGAGCAAATTAAAGCGAAGCACCTTTTTTTTTCCACAGGCAAGTACAAAAGGACTCTGGTTTTCCCAGGTGGACTGTAGAGATTCGTCTTTTCTGCTGTTATTTTGTTCTAATATTGAATGGGGATATCGCTAGCAATACTTCTCTGCACATAAACAGAGGAAAAAAGCAATTTAGAGGTGCAATGCAAACCTGTCGGCACTTTGTTTATTGGAGAAATTTGGGTTTCCTTCTTATAGAATATATGAGTCCAACAACGTTGGGTGATTAAGGTTATCTCTCCCTTCACGATTCAAGCATTAAGATCTGAAAAGATAACCCTTATCTCTCTTAGCTTCATGGTTCCTCTGCTGATTATTGGATTTCAGTTCAAGTTGGGATATTTTAGCAGCAGACCAGAACGTTTCTTCTACCAATGAACCACAGTGAGCTAAAGACTGCTAATGCTGTAATGAGACTTTCGCCTTCTTCCCAGGAAGCGACAATGACTGTGACGGTGTGGAACTGTCCGTCATCCCACAGTGAGTCGGGTCCTAATGCGACTCGAGTCCAGGGACATTTTAACCTCCAAACTAACAGAATATCCTTGCAGGCTGAGGATTTAATCCATGCAGGATGGGACAGCGTTTATTCATTCGCCGAAACATTGTTTTCCCTTAGTCTCATCAGAGAAGCCATTTTCTCCACTGCAGAGCCATTTTGAAGTGTCTGAAATCCATTCATGCTTCAGATGTGAATCCCTGAATAACGTAGGCCTACACAGAGTGAAACAACGAAGCTCTCCGGCATCTGTGCTGCACAGATAGGAAGTTTTGGACTGACAAGATAAGACCGTTTGTAGTTAAAAAGCAGCATTTTCTTTATCTGATCTGAGTTCATATTTGTGGCTGGAAATTAAAGTAAAAACGATTCCTATCAAAAGGCAGAAAAATCTCCTTTGCTGTCACTAAACTTTTTATTTATTGATTTATTGAGATTTTTCTTAGTTTTATAAAGCGGCTCAGTGAACCTGAGCAGATGTGGTCAAATAAACCTGATGGTAAAATATTGGATTAAACTTTTCCCTCGTGACCATTATCTATGTGACCATGAAAACTTCCTGATACTGCACTTAAGACGGGTTTAGAGATGACACATTGTTTCCTGTTTAAACAGCAACATTTTAAAAGTGAAGTCCACGAGACAGCACCGTTGTTTCCTTTTGTATTGAAACCACACCAACAGCACACTGAGAACAATATGCGATAAACTTTGACAATGGTGAGGACACAGACAGTCATGTTTACTCTGGGTGATATACAGCATGGGGGGGGCAAATTAGGCAAAATTTCATTTCTACCACGTGTCTTTTATTTACTGAAGACTTGACAGTAAAACGTACTCTGACTTTGACAGATGACAAGTTGGACTATTACAGGTGACTGTCAAATATTCAACTACCAAGTCCTCAGGTAATATGGAGGGGGAGTCATGACACTCTTGCATCCCCCATCGTTTGTGGGGACGGAGTCGAAGCGTTTATCAAAAAGTTTCACTAAAAATGTCCCTAAGAGTGCTCATGATACTATTTCAAGTTTTCTTTTTCATAATTTCACTTTTATAGGATTTTTAATACACAAAAACATTGAACAAAATGAACAAAAGGAATTGATCCATCTCATTATTTATACATTCATAAATTTGTCAAACTAAAGTCTGGTCTTTGTGGCGTTGCATTATCAATCCATTTCTCTTATTGTGACACAAATACCTTAAATTTATGGTCGACATATGTTGTTATTCTCTCCATCCATATTTCCATTGTAATGTCCATCCACCTATTTACAGTTGAAATGAGCAGCACATAAGAGAATGTTCATATCAAAACATTTTAAAAGATCTGTGGTGAAGATATCGATGAATTCTGTGAAATAGTTTTGAGGTAGTATTGCTAACAGACGTGAAGACAGATAATTATACGCAGATGATTTTATTACGTCCTTGGCGGACATAAATTGGAGACTTTTTTTTTTTTTTTTTAATAGCTTTGCTTGTATTTTGACTTCATTTTGACTTTGTTTATCCATAACTGGATTTCTTTTGTACTTCTCTTGAAAAAGAAGTCAAAAGACATATATATTTACCAAATGCACAATTCGATCCTCACTGTAACGTTTTATATGTTTGTTGTTTACAGCCACTTATTCAATCAATAAAGTGCTTTGACACCCACAATCTGCACAACCAAAGAAGGGGATTTATTGAGAGGCCCCACTGATAGCCTGAATGTTGCAATCCTGAAATTGTTATTTTAATTAAACTTAGAAAGAAAAGAAAATCCATAGCTGTTGTTGGGAAGCCGAGGATAACGAGGCCGTTTCCAAATTAAACGTAATTGTGCTGCTCCGCAGGGCTTCTTTGTAACGTCGGCCAGTCAATATCAAAGTGGAGTGATGTCCAAGAAAAAGGTGCAATTTGCTATTAAGCAGTTTTAAGGCATTATTTTTCTGTCTGATGGGAGGACCGCTGTCACAACATAAACGCTGGCAACAAAAAGATTAAACCCCGGGATGAGCGGGAAGAGACACTCTAACGATCAGGTCACAGCTTTGATCCCGTAAAGGAACTAATGAGCACAAAAACAGCAATGAAATCTCTTGTTAAAGTGCCCTTTAGAGGGAGGAAAAACAGTGAACCCTGACGATGCTCACTCACTGGACAAGACTGCCAAATTAGGGAAAATATCTTCCAGAGATAAGAAGGAAAAAGGAGCGTAACGAAGATCTGTGAGGCAGTGAAAAGTGCCCCGATTTGATTTGAGCTCTGACCTTACGGGTCGAGAGAGAGTTCTATAATGGAACAGCCAACTTTCTTGAGTTTTACTCAATAATGGATAAAGTCAGAACAGTAATGCGCTAGGGTTGATTACTCAAGGAAACAATGTATTTTCAATTTCTTCAATGGAAGGCTGCATGGACATGTCATGGGTTCCTTCATAGCGAGATATTGGAGAGTTCACATCGTTATTATGTACTCATTCTGTGTAGGAATTTGCATGTTCTTCTCATGTGTGTTTTTGGTGTTCTCTGGGTATTCCAGTTGTCTCCCGCAGTCCAAAAACAGACAGTTTCACACACAGGTAGATCAATAGGATCAATAATTGCATATGTTTGTGTTTGCTTGCTCCGAAGTCTTTTCAGTAAGTGTTTGTCCACCATGTCTCCGTCGTCTCCTGAGTTCCTTCTTCGTTTTTGCTTCTCACAATATTTTTTCAGAATTGCTCTGTTTGGACATATTGTGTTCTTGTCTCTGGCTCGGGGTCCATCTTTCCTTCTTTTGGATCTTCACTAAATTTTAAAGCAATCTAGAAGACAGATGGACGGACTACACAAGAAAGAAAAATACACCAGTGAAGCCACTTAGAACTGTGTTTCTTCAGCTATTTAACAGACATTTAAAGGAACGATGTAGCCAGTCATCCCAATTTTCTGACACTGTTCACCCTGTGAAATTCTGTTTATCCGCCCCTCTTGCTGTAAACTTCAAAAAGTAGCAGCCAAATGGAAAGGCTCAAATTTGATGACGTGTGATTTCCTCAAATGCAGTTATCTGGGAAGCCACACAACTGTTTCCAGTGAAGACTCATAGTTTTTGCGTTTGTCATTTCAGAAACTTTCACTTGGCAACATTCTGAAAACGATGTCCATTTACACGGAAATGGTACAAATTCTAAAAATTATATAGTTAGGATATTGGACCACTAGTAGGTGCTGTTGTTTGTTTTTAAGAACAATATGCTGTAAACATTAACAATAGCGAGTAAATGGCCTTTTGCTTGTTATGGGTAATTGACAACTATAAAACTATCAAGTCTGAGGAGAATATGAACTTGGAGTTATGATACTCTGGAGGCAAATCTTGCTATTTTCTACTTTTGCATGTGCAAAATAACTGTAAACTATGAATTTGGTTCACATGCACAGTAGCAGCATTTCAGATATATGGCGTTTTTGAAAAGTTCCACTTCAGGAACTTGTGTTTTTTGGTTTAAACAAACACCCCAAATGCAAAACTTGATAACGTGATGTAAACTGGGCCTTAATAATGCTCTTATGAAGGCATATTTACTTACTTCGGTAAAGCTTTCAGCCTTGTGTAACCAAAATCCAGTAAGAAATGTTCAAAGATTAGAGAATTTCTAAGCTTAACATCTTAAATTCTGTCATTTTGGTGAGTTTATTGCTTTTCCTCAGATTTTATTTCTGTATAAATAGGACCTTGGGTTTTTAATTCATTACTTAGAACCTTGATTTATCCTTTAATTGCAAAATAGAACCCCAACCATTGTAATTTGAGGTTAACCCAAGCATTTTCAAGCATTTTTCTCCTCTGTGGACACAACTTCACAGGAATCCAATAAAATTTCAATCCATTTCCAATGAGACTTTTGGTCTCTGTTATTTTAGCTTGAACAAGGCCACAAAAAGGCAAATCCACTTTTAATCATGCATGCAAAATAACTCTTAATGAATTCAAAAATGTATAATTCACTGCAACATGGCATTGCTTTTCAGTTATTAGCATAACTAGGACAAAGAATAAATTAGTTAGAATCAATGAAATTATATAAGATAAATTAAAATAAAGGGAGAATGTTCCACTAAGCCTTCAGCATTGCTCACAGTTTCATTCTAGTTAAAGATGGTAAAATCCTGAAAACTCTTTGTGTTGGTGGAGAAGCAGGGGCAGCAATGTCTTCATGAAATGAAGCGCGAGATTGGGATGTGGTCCAACGGCCATCAATTCTCTCCTGCTGAGAGGAAGAGCAGAAAAAAAAAGAAAAAATAAATTGTGAAGAAATTATTTTTATGAACTGGAGATGATGCAGATGTGCCATCGGGGCCCTCAGCAATTCCTCTGAAGCACAGCTGGATCACTGGATCGCCATTTGCTGGCAGCTACTCATCTCATAAGCAGCTCACTCGACCCTCCAGGCTGTCAAAACTATCCTGGAGCTTCCTCATCATTGGAAATGGCTCGTAAGCACAGAGAAGCATGATGAGAGAGTGAGTCTCAAAACGTTAGTTAAAATTCACACAGTGCTTTGTATTTATATTATTTTTTGGCCACTTGAGGTTCCCCATTGCAGGTTTAGGCCGCTTTTTGGCAATAAAGTTTCAAGTTAAAAGGGATCATGTTTGTATTTCCATTTCATACAAGTTTTGCGTTTACACAGCAACATTTTGAAAACGATGTAGTTAGCATGCCAGGCCACAAGTTGGCACTGTTGGTTGTTTTGTAATGAAACCATTTTTTATTTGAGAAAAGTTGCGTTTCCTCCCCGTTGACAAGAAGGCGAAGTCGGAATGTTTTCAAAAAGTTTCACGATGGGACCTGTCTCCAGGATTAAAGTCATCATTTGGAGAAAATTACTTGCACAAATAATCTGGATATGAAAGATCAGAAGATAAACTCTCCAGAGTGG